>JALPQI010001394.1:0-131188 GCA_025490895.1 Thaumatotibia leucotreta | reverse complement strand
CTCTAGTGCGAGAAGTGGGTCATTTTTACGTCAGGTCCAAAACTTCGGAGGGCCATCTGTACTAAAAACGTCGTACGAGACACGTGCAAAAAGGAAATTCGTAACTCGTGTCGATTTAAAACATCGCCACTCGTTTCGAATTTTATGTTTTTCGCACTTGTGTCCTAATGTACTATTTTATTTCGTAGTAGGTACTAGGAAGTGAGATTTGAACCAAAAGCCCTTCCATTATATCATAAAATCCTTTTTACTTTTTATGTTTGGCGAACAAAAGACAATCACGTTTTCAAGGAATTGTCAAAAAATTTAACAATCGTGTTATGGGTTAGGCCTATGGGTTAGGTATACAAAACGTGCCTACAACGCTCTGCGTATACTGTATAATAATGAGTTTAGAATGATGATGGGACTGCCTAAGTGGTGCAGTGCATCAGGTATGTGTGCCGAAGCTCGTACCGATGGATTCCAGGCTATAAGCGTATTGTATCGATTTGGAATCATATAAGGCGTAGTCCCAACAGCATTCTAAATGCAGTTGCAGGGAGATACGATTGCCCTATACAGAGATTCTGGGTAGAGCAGGTCAAGGGAGCGGCCGAATATTTATTGTAATTATAATTAATTTTAATATTAACTTTAAGTATAAGATATACCTACTAACACGCTATGGATTGTAACTTATCCGAAATAAAATTTTATTCATTCATTCAAATATATAAATATATGGTGTAATATTAATACAATAACGTATTTAGGTATTATTCGCACTAAGAGCTTCACAATTATAACTCCCGTGACACTGAAACAGCTTTGGCTGCGAGTGCACTAAAAGATGATCGCCGTGATGAATCGAATAAGTAATCCATAATCAACGTACGAGTATCATACGTATCAACGTATTTAACTAGGAGATCATATACATAAAGTACTTGGTTGTATTGTAACCATGCTAGTTTGAAATAATTTTGTTTGATTTTGTGCCCATGAGACCGAAACACATAGCTATTAGCGATAAGATCGATAACTCATTGTGTCGATCATGAAATAGAGGTAGGTATTGTGAGTTAAAGTTGAATAGTATGAAGATTGCAGCAATCATAAAAACTATAATTGCTTTAATATATAGATAATCATAGGTAAGTATGATCGTACTCAATAAACTAAATAGAATTGAATTGGGCATAACAAATTGAAATGAACAATAAAATAATAATTTTATCATACTCAATAATCTAGAATTGAAGAATCAATAACATTATTAAGTTTACGTGTGGCCTAACTGCATAAGTGTTAGTATCATAATTTTGATTTCATTTCGCATTGTGAGCTATAGCCATCAAATTAAAAAGATAACTGTGCCAATATATCTTGGATTTTCTATTACTTAATAGATACAGACCAAAAACACGAATATTTAGCCTAATAAATAGAAAAAACTTGTACGCGGAAAAGAATTTGAGTGGACTATTGCTACAATGGACGTTCTGCAGTAGTTGCATGAGTTGCATCCTCTACCCGACAACCATCGGTTATCTAACTAACGCTAGGGAAACACTGTGGTGTGACGCACACACGGCGGACAGATGTTCACGCTGTTTAAATTCGGCAGTAGTGCCACCAGCGTAGCCTCTTAACAACCGTCAGTTATTTAATGATAGGGAGACACTAGATGGACTCACATGCGGCAGCCAGATGTTGACGCTGTCTACATTCTGCAGAATTGCCACCAACAGCCGGCCCCCTACCGTCAGTTATCGAATGCTAAGGAAACACTGTGGTGCGACTCACATGCGGCAGCCAGATGTTGACGCTGTCTACATTCTGCAGAAATGCCACCAACAGCCGGCCCCCTACCGTCAGTTATCGAATGCTAAGGAAACACTGTGGTGCGACTCACATGCGGCAGCCAGATGTTGACGCTGTCTACATTCTGCAGAATTGCCACCAGCAGCCGGCCCCCTACCGTCAGTTATCGAATGCTAAGGAAACACTGTGGTGCGACTCACATGCGGCAGCCAGATGTTGACGCTGTCTACATTCTGCAGAATTGCCACCAACAGCCGGCCCCCTACCGTCAGTTATCGAATGCTAAGGAAACACTGTGGTGCGACTCACATGCGGCAGCCAGATGTTGACGCTGTCTACATTCTGCAGAAATGCCACCAACAGCCGGCCCCCTACCGTCAGTTATCGAATGCTAAGGAAACACTGTGGTGCGACTCACATGCGGCAGCCAGATGTTGACGCTGTCTACATTCTGCAGTAGTGCCACCAGCAACCGCCATCCTACCGTCAGTTATCTAATGCTACGGAAACACTGTGGTGCGACTCACATGCGGCAGACAGATGTTCACGCTATCTACATTCTGAAGTAGTGCGACCAGCAACCGCCATCCTACCGTCAGTTATCTAATGCTAGGGAAACACTGTGGTGCGACTCACAAGCGGCAGCCAGATGTTGACGCTGTCTACATTCTGCAGAATTGCCACCAGCAGCCGGCCCCCTACCGTCAGTTATCTAATGCTAAGGAAACACTGTGATGTGACGCACATGCGTCAGACAGACGTTCACGCTGTCTACATTCTGCAGTAGTGCCACCAGCCGCGTGGCCACCTACTACCGTCAGTTATCTAATGCTAAGAAAACACTGTGATGTGACACACATGCGGCAGCCAGATGTTCACGCTGTCTACATTCTGCAGTAGTGCCACCAGCAAACGCCATCCTACCCTCAGTTATCTAATGCTAGGGAAACACTGTGGTGTGACTCACATGCGGCAGACAGATGTTGACGCTGTCTACATTCTGCAGTAGTACCACCGGCAACCGCCATCCTACCCTCAGTTATCTAATGCTAGGGAAACACTGTGGTGTGACTCACATGCGTCAGACAGATGTTCACGCTGTCTACATTCTGAAGTAGTGCCACCAGCAACCGCCATCCTACCCTCAGTTATCTAATGCTAGGGAAACACTGGGGTGTGAATGGTGTGATTCACATGCGTCAGACAGATGTTCACGCTGTCGAAATTCTGCAGTAGTACCACCAGCAGCCACCCTCCTACTTACCGTTAGGTATCGAATGCTAGGAAAACATGTAGTGCGACTCACATGCGGCAGCCAGATGTTGAGCGCCTTTTAACAACGAATGCTAGGGAAACAAAGTTCACACTGTCTTCATTCTGCAGTAGTGCGCAGCCTCTCAACAACGCACTAGCTATCTAATGCTAAGGAAACGTGGTATGACGCACATGTGGCAGCCAGATATTAAGCACGATGTAGCCGCTGTCCACATTCTTCAGTAGTCAGTTACCTAATGCTAGGGAAACAAAGTTCACACTGTCTTCATTCTGCAGTAGTGCGCAGCCTCTCAACAACCCACTAGTTATCTAATGCTAAGGAAACGTGGTATGACGCACATGTGGCAGCCAGACATTAAGCACGATGTAGCCGCTGTCCACGTTCTTCAGTAGTTACCTAATGCTAGGGAAACAAAGTTCACACTGTCTTCATTCTGCAGTAGTGCGCAGCCTCTCAACAACCCACTAGTTATCTAATGCTAAGTAAACGTGGTATGGCGCACATGTGGCAGCCAGATATTAAGCACGATGTAGCCGATGTCCACGTTCTTCAGTAGTCGGTTACCTAATGCTAGGGAAACAAAGTTCACACTGTCTTCACTCTGCAGTAGTGCGCAGCCTCTCAACAACCCACTAGTTATCTAATGCTAAATAAACGAGGTATGACGCACATGTGGCAGCCAGATGTTGAGCGCGATGTTGACGTTGTCCACGTTCTGCACGTAGTGCCACCAGCGCAGCCTCTTTACAACTGTCAGTTACCTAATGCTAGGGGAACAATGTAATGTTGAGCACAAAGTTCAGTCTTCATTCTGCAGTAGTGCCAACTATTGGCCGTCACAGCGCAGCCTCTGAACAATACTAATTATCTAATGCTAAGGAAACGTGGTATGACGTACATGTGGCAGCCAGATGTTGAGCGCGATGTTGACGCTGTCCACATTCTGCACGTAGTGCCACCAGCCTCGCGGCACGAGCAGCGCGTCACCCGCGCTCAGCTCCACCGAGCGCCCTCGAGACAACCCTGCCACAAGTACATAATGCTATAGGTTTTATACTTTTTTAAAATAAAAATATACACTAACATGGGTATGCCAGCAAGTAAAGCCTGATAGGCTTAATTGCCGCTGAGATATGATGAAATAAATTAACGAGAGCTTGGAGTTGCATACGTAGTGGTATTGTGTGCTTATAATGTATTGTTTTCCCGACTCTTGTACTATCATCATTTGACCTAATTGCAAAGACCACCTTAAGACTTACTTTTAATAACATCATTACAACTAGTGGGTGGCAGTAGGCCAAATTTCACATGCATCCCGCCTGAGGAATCCAATTGTCCATTGTATACATGCTTTTAAATGTTTATATTCCGAAATGCGATTTCTTCTGGATTTTTTTGTACCATGACAATGACAAAGTAGCATACGGTCTGCGTGATGGTAAGCAATTAGGTACCGTAGCATATAAACGCACATTAGCGTTCCGTCTTTTTAAAAGCCTATGAACTCGTTTTTTGAAGAACCCCATAGTATAATATAAAAGCTCCTTGAGGAAATGATCTTTATCATTTTAAGTTTTACCATTCTACTAATAAAACATTATAAATATCCTCAACCCCTCACAGCTATCTAAGAGATAATCTGGGCCTCTCTATTAATATTTAGTAGTTAGTAAAAAATAGTGATTAGGCATGTAAATATATTCATCATTATTCAAAAATACAGTTGGGGCACACAATAGAAACTCATGAAAGAAGTGAAGTGTTACTTAGAACCTAGAAATGACCTCATATGCCAAGATCTTACATCATTAAGGATGAGATATCACAAGAGTTTATGGCATGACACAAGTTACCTTGGGCACATTTTACCACATATGGCTGTGTGACTAAAGATGAAGTCATCCATATTTTAATGATTCTTTTATAGCAGAATTATGTGTTTCCAGGGTCCTGATGATGGTATGGTCGCCATCAGATATCGGTAAGGATGCTCACAAATATATAAACAGGCCTCTACATTGCCATGGCACATGTATTATGGTATTAAAATGGATGTTCAGATATTTTTGAGAACCGTGGCCGCTCCGATATGTCTGATGGCGACTGTACATTTTAAATGTATGGGTGAATCAACTTTTTTCTGTCTGTTATTGCCATGGTTACGGTTGTGTCAAACAGCTGTCTTATTCATGACAATAGCCCAATAATTACTGGCCATCAAGTCATCATCATACGTCGCACTCCAGCGGGCATTTTGGTGGCTTGTCAAAATGATAGATAAGGTTCTCAAATACATCAATTCATTTTCAAATAAGCAGAAGTATTTGTACTTAGTATTTGGTACCTAGTATTTATAATGTATAATTCTAAATATCTTAGAAACTAAGGTAGTATGTTAATAACTTATTATTTTTTAGTATTCATTCAATTTGAAATAAAAATACAATTGACTAGTATGTGAAATATTTAATTTACTGAAGTAGATATGTTATGCGAATATATTATTAATATTTTTTCTAAATTGCCGGCGGTCAACGGTCAATGAAGTGTGTTTTGGTTAACATTATTTGTAGTCTCAACTCAACCTCTTCGTTTTAAATTAGACTATTTATCATTTTTAATGTCGATTCCCGGGATTCGATTTTAAGACACTTTGTAATTTCAGATATACTTGTTATCCTTTAGGGTGCAGGCGTATTTTTGACAATTTGTTCATAGTCTTATTTATTACATTAAAGGAAGACTGCATTGGCAAATTCGAATTTTGAAAAAAATTAATGTTATTTTTTATCTCGGAGAAATGTTTAATTGTGTATGAATAAACTTCACTTCCTCTTCTACGCTGGCTATAGCGAATACACGTTTTGCTTCTTTTCAACGAATTCAAATAAACTATTACAAATACTAAATACATTTTAATACTCGTAAGTTAAGATTTTTTTTGTAAACCTTACGTTGCCACGAAACTGCCCGCTAGAGTGCGACGTATGGTCATCATATCCCTAAGGATTTTTTTTTGTAAAGTATAGTTGATTGCAGCCAGTACAATCTAATTTGAACTTAAAGAAATGGAACTGAAGTCGATAAATTTTATTGTATTGTGCCTTGATGGAAAAGGGTTAAATAAGCATAACAAATGTAAACCATAAAACGCAACAAATCGTAAATCACGTAAAGCTGATTGCATTGTAGACGTACCTAATGAAAACCAAGAATGTATAAGTAAAATTGAAGTTAATATGTTTAGTCAGTTTAGAGTCACTTTAACAGTTAAGGATGTTCACCTAAAATTATTACACCTATCATATAATACACAGACAAAAACCTCTTACAAATGGGGACGCATTTTATCTTTGAATGTTAAATGGCTTAAAACTACCATCTTCTATGGCAATCCTGGGAATGGATTCCCCATACAAAGCATTTTTTTTGTTCTTTAGTATATAATAATATAAGTTAAAACCAGCATGACTCAGGCGACCGTAACCATGGCAATAACATACAGAAAAAATTTGATACACCCTATTATATAAAATATTGAGAATGACATAGAGTATAAAAAAATTTAAAATACTAAAACTGGGTTCGGATCCCTGAATCAATGAAACACTATGAACACTCAATTGTTATATACATACCACAAAAGGCTTCCATATTGCTCGGACAGTAAAAATTTAATTCACTGTAGATGCTAGACTCCTCATAGGGGACTCTTGTGGGCTTCATGCCACCTGATTCTGGAGGAAAGAGAATCCAGCGCTTTCTGGAAATTTAAATGTTAAATATGCACTATAGTATAATTATTTGTGAGAGTTTAGTGAAACATCCCACTTTGTCATTTGCCATAAAGCCACATTGTCAGTTTATTCATATGAAGATGCAAGGAAATCTCGTCTTTATGGTAAGCAACAAAGTGGGACTTTTTACTAAAAACTAACACATTTAAAACATCTCATCGTTAGTTTTTTCATTAAATAATTTACTCATTTAAGAATTCTTCTATATAAAGAATAGACAATAAGGTGGATATTGAATAAAAGTGTTTTTCATATAATTTTGAAAACCATTTCCCTTTTCATGGCCTCAAATTCATTACTTACTCCGATTCTGAATCAGTTACATATGTAAATTATAAATGGCATGAAGTTTACCATATAATTATCTTACTTTCCATAAAGTTGTGCTACAATATTGTATCCGTATGTGTCCTGGTGTGCCGGGGTGTGTGCTCCGCTGCTTCCCACCCATAGAGTTGAATCCGAGGCTCCTTTATCAGGGTAGCCAAATTTATCCCACGATATTTCCTAAACAAAACCAATATTAAATTTAAGTACTAATTGCTTATGTTATCATTATGCTAAGATTTGATTTTTATTTTATTACTGTTCCTACCTTAAGAAATTCAGCGTGTTCGTCAAACCATTGGGGTAAATGTTTATAATCGAAATACATCCACTCTTCACTAGTCGCAGATTGGGAAATGAAATCCTTAAAAGTCACAGACTTGACTTCGCATTTCCTCTCCCAACAAGGCTCATCAGATACCAAATGTTTTCTTAAGCAGCGAAAGGGTACTTTTTTATTGCCAAAAGCTGAACACCACTTTTCCTGGTCCCACCGGCACAATGGCCAATCTGATATAAAATTTCGAAACACAACCGGAACGGTAGCGCTTTGCGTAATTTTGCGAACTAAGTCGCTGGATAAAGTTTCAGTCATCTTAAAATCTTGATCCCGTATAGGATAAACGAACTGTGACTGACTAACCGATTACGACGATCTACAAGCGCATACCATCGCAGAGTAAAATCAAAGCAAAACTGACTCAACTCACAACTCAACTGAGCAACCATGAATGTAGGATTAATATGGATTTGACAACGTTATAATAATAGCAAGAACGAAAGGGATGGTCTTATGAAACTTTTTACTAGTGGAAGTGAAAAGGAACGATAATCGTCCGTCCTTATCACTGTGCCACTATTTTTTGTGTGTGTGTGCATTAGATGCTAAATGTAAGTGCCAGACAAATGCGTTGAATACGTCACTAAGTGCCTGTGTGGCACTTTCGTCTTAGTAGTAAGTGACTATGTCTATCCCTCTTAGTGGCACACTATGTGCGGCCCCTCGTGAGCAACTGACTGTGATTGACTGACACTGACAGTGACAGTGGTGACAGACTGATTTTTTTTTGCACCGCGCTCTTGTCCATTCAGCCAACATCCAACCAAATAAACGTAGAAACGGAATTTATGGATGCAGAAAATTTAAAAAAAGTGAAAAGTAACTGGAAAGTGATTGTACAGTCGTGGTACAGTCGACACAATGACATAATCACCGCCCCATAGTGGTCAAAAACCCTGCAGAAAGCGCTCCACGACGTTACTGTTAATTAACAAAGGTTACCGAACGCTTTCACTCCTCCTATGCTCCTACTTGAAATGTCAAATGAAAAACGAAGCCTTGAAGCCTCGCCTCGCTTCTGTTTTTGTTTTGTTATTGTAGTGAAATTGAAACAAAACAAGTTCTACCGAAGTATTTATTCATCCTAAATTTTAATCTATGAGTTCTTTAGATAAACAATGGAAGCCGAAGTAGTATCATCATTTTTTTCTTATCAAAACCATACTGACGAAACTCTGAAAGCATCCAAGGAAATAAGCGATGAGTTTCTAGAAATAGTTGATGACTTAAATTACGCCTTGGAAAGCCTGAAACTACCACGATCTGTAGAATGCATCTATAATCCTACGTTATATGCGAGGGAAACTTTTGAAATGTATATCAAAAAGTTTTGTAATACAACAAAAGACATAATGTACTTCGGAATGAACCCTGGTCCGTGGGGTATGTCACAGACTGGAGTATGTATGAATAATGTTATCATGCCTTCAATATTGCAAGAAAGTGACCAATGCAGAAGTAAACCTACAATTACACACATACCTATCTCAGATAAGTAGATATTGTTTGAGAAAATTGGTATATACCATTGTTTTGATTGCAGGTGCCATTTGGAGAAATCAGTTCAGTCAGAGACTGGCTGGGTATTCAAGGACCAGTCAACAAGCCTGAGAATGAAATCAAAGACCGCCCAGTTCAAGGTTTTGAGTGCACTAGAACAGAGGTGGGCAATAACAATCTACTATAAAGATATCCATAAGTCACAGCCCTAGATTATTCTAGAAGATACACTAGTGATGTTACCTCTTGCATGGGCGCCTCCTGTCTTTTAGTAAAAGGTCCCACTTTCTTGATTACCACAGCAAACTTAAACAGATAATAATTGGTTTATATGTACAAGCAAAATTCTATTTTTAAGCTAAGGTACAAAGTGGGACCATTTACTAAAAAAGCTCATTATTATAAACATAATCAATAACTTTTTAAAATTTTAGGTAAGCGGCAAAAGGTTTTGGGGACTATTTAAAGAAATCTGTGGTAAACCAGAAAACTTCTTCAAAAGCAGTTTTGTCTACAACTACCTGCCCCAACAATGGATGAAGAGTAATGGCTGCAACCTCACTCCTGGTGATTTCAGGGTATGCAATAGTCAATTAGAAACTATTCTTGTAAAAAATTGTCTTAAGGTGCATGCAGTCCAAAAGAGCATTCTCTGTTCTATCCCCCACTCTACGAAATCAACAAATCATGTTTTGTGTAACAATCGAATTTCGTAGAGTAGGGAGATAGAACAACGAATGCTCTTTTGGTCTGCATGCACCTTTACTAACAATTATCTTTTTAGGTTTCAGAAATGCAAACCTTATTTGATATTTGCGATCCAATTTTCATAAAAGTCCTAGAACTGTATGAAGTAAAAACTATAGTTGCTATTGGGAAATTTTGTGAAACTAGAGCTCAAAAAGCTTTGAAGATCCACTGTCCACATAAATGATACCA
Organism: Thaumatotibia leucotreta; assembly: GCA_025490895.1. Taxonomy (NCBI): domain Eukaryota; kingdom Metazoa; phylum Arthropoda; class Insecta; order Lepidoptera; family Tortricidae; genus Thaumatotibia; species Thaumatotibia leucotreta. The sequence continues at coordinate 121,200 of JALPQI010001394.1, read as the reverse complement.
GGTATTTATAACAATCTGATAATATTGCACCAAAACGTAAGGTTTGGACTAGGCTAGAGGGTTCCAGGGTAATATTAATAAATGCATACTCCCTAAGGGTTGACACAGTGTAGACACATATAACATTTCACTTATTATTACATACTTTACAACTGGTGTCCTGCACATTAGATAGACTCGAAAAAAATTGTCCTTATTTTTTTCTTCATAAATCTAATGCACGACACCAGTAGTTGTAATAAAAGTATGTAATAATAAGTGAAATGCTATCTCTGTGTACATACACTGTGTCCTACCTCCTGTGTCCTTATAATAATTCAACCTTGTGTAAATCAGGTGGGTGTAATGAATATTATCTACATTTTTTCTACTTCTGCAGGCTTAGCACATGATTGGTGCGACAGATAGATCTTCCGTCCTTCACTAGCTATATTAACAAAAGAGGGACGGATAGACTATCTCGCGGCGAGATACTGTCGCACCAATCATGTGCTAAGCATACTGGTGACTTAGAAAGGTACATGAAATCATAATGGTCATCAGTTTCATCTCTTTATATTTCAGATACTTTACATTCCACACCCAAGTCCTAGAGCAGTAAATAACAACGACTGGGACAAGAAGGCTGTAGAATACTTGAAAAATCTTAACCTTCTGGAGCATTACATAAATAATGAACAATAGGTACTATGCCCAATTGCCCATATCAGCATACCTACAAACTAGTTGATTTTAGAATCTCTTTTTCTTAAGAAGTAATAATGTATACAAATATTATGTAGATGACATTTGCAGTCGGTATATTGATTTGATTAAAGAATTTATTATAAGTTATAGTTATTTATGTGACTGGCCCATAATAAGAGGAATTAAACATGAGTGTGGATTTATGAAATGAGCAGCGAGTTTCATAATAAGATCAGTAAGATCACACAATGCCTAATTATGTACAGTCACATACACAAGTTTATCTACATCCATATCATAAGTTTAGAATGACAATTTACCTTTATTTACCTATACATTGATATCAAAATCTCTCTAAATATAAAAATTTAAATCATTTAAAATCACTCAAATTTATGTAAGCATATCCTACAATATATATTGAAAAAAAAATAAGTTGACTTCATAATGTACTGACTGACACCAATACTTTAATGTTAACATTATGATTATGATGCACTGTACTTTAATGTAGACATTATGATACAGCCACAGATACCGGTATCTAAATATAGGTAATTATATTACAGGTTCTGAACATATAAAAGGAAAATTATGATATGGGTGTAGATAAAAGTATTTTATATATACTTTGTGATCTCATGTACAACTTAAGATTATAGTTTATCAACATTCATAATTTTCGTTTTTCTTTCCGTTTTCCTTACAATACGTAAACATCGCCAGGACGAGGACGCACTAAGCGTCCCCTTGAGAACTGAATATCAAAATTAGCACCACCAACAACAATTAGTGATACCGCATGGATATAACTGTCAACATTTGGTCTATCGGAATCTATGTAACTATATGTCATATCATCATCATCAGCCCACAGTCGTCCACTGCTGGACATAGGGTGATGTCATATGCCAAAGAAAAAATACTCGGCTTACCAATGCTGGAGGTGCAATGCAGTCGCCATCATATATATCGGAACGGCCAGGGTGGTCACAAATATCTGAGAAGGCCTCTTTTGCTATAGGGTTAGGGTTTTAGTAATAGTGCAAATCCAAATATTTTTTTGAATTTGGGCCTACGCTAGCTCACGCGGGCGTGTGCGATAGACGTTAGGATGCGGAGCGGAGCGGAGCTGTGGAAAATTACCAATTACATTCTTCGAATTCGGAACACTGTGATGCGGTCTCATTGGCAGGGCTCCCACAACTCCGCGTCAGTGGAGCCGCACCCTTAATCCGCGCTGCGGGCGGCGGATGTCCGCTCCGTGATAATTTAATTATCTACCTATTGTTATGTGCTATGCTTCGCCTTAACTTTTTTCAAATTTGCCGTCTTTTTCTACTAACGGAAATAAATGTTCGAAAATCGGTTTCGAAGCACACTTGTGTCATATGATAAGGCATTATGACTTTGCGCTTTTGCCAGTCTACAAGAACGAAAAATCATTCTGACATCTGACATGTCGGCTCGGCTGCCTGTCACCTGTCAGTGTCACTGTCAAACTCTAATCCAAATAAATGCCAAATAATCAAATGGATGCATGTATATGAAAAATTAAAATTATGAAATAAAGATAAGTTTATAAGCAGTGATACAAGTAGTAAAGCACAAACAACAAGAATAAGGTTAAATACTCGTAAAGTAGTACATTATATTAAAGCCGTATGCGTAGCTGGATTTTCTATTAAATAAAAACGTAAAGCTCTAAAGGAAAGGTTAGGTATGGCTGACCTGATGAAAAGAGCTCTCGAGCTTGCGGAGGAAGCCCTGATAGCCCAGGAAGTACCTGTTGGATGCGTCTTCACTGATGGTGAAAGAATACTTGCAGAGTCCAGAAACTGCGTAAACTTGACTAAAAACCCTACAAGACACGCAGAAATCAATTGCGTAGACACCGTCATGGACTATTGCAAAACTCATAATCTGAATTATAAGGAATTATTTCGTAAAATAACTGTGTATGTGACAGTAGAGCCATGTATAATGTGTGCAGCGGCGCTCAATGACCTACATGTTAAAGAAGTAATTTATGGCTGTGCTAATGACAGGTTTGGAGGAAAGACAGTACTAGATGTTAGTAATTTTTATGAACATAACTACACACTAACTGGTAACCTGTTGGCAGACGAGGCTATGGCATTACTGAAACAGTTCTACAAGGGTGTCAATCCTAATGCACCAGAACCTAAAGTGAAAAAGAAAAGAGATACTGAATAACATTGTGAATTGCACATTGTTATTCTATGAATTTCATCATATAGTTGGAAAAATGTACCTTACATTTTGCATAACTATTTCATATAATAAAACAATTTTTTGGATGATTTAATAAAATCTGCTATTTTACATGTATAGTACTTTTATTTTAGTAACTTAGTATTACTAAAAAGGTTGCATAGCCTAAGAGGCAGGAAGTTATCTCACTAAACAAACAATTCTGGAATAAAAAATTACATTCACTGCAAGAGATCAGAGTAATGAGTTTAGTCATTACTCCATGGTACATTCACTCAGTATCCCTCGGCCATTCATTACATTTGATGAATACCACAAATAATGTGTTCCATTCACATATCTGATATCCTTCCTATCCCTTTCGACTTACTGTGATGGCTAAGAAATCCCTGTTTAAGCATAAAATACAACAGTGGCCTAATATATAGCTTACATCATTCTACTTGACACATGCAATTTGGTTCAAAGAAATAAAAAGGGCACCTATAACTAAGAAGTCCAACAATAATCATAAAATATCCCTTACATGAAATGGCTAATAAATTATAACTCTTCACATACATTTTAAACCTTACATCTAATATACAATCCACTGTACCAACATAAAAGTGAGATCTATTGGAAATATCACTTTCATCTCACCTTTTTTTTTATATTTATTGACAAAATATCCACATCATAAAGGATATCACAGATTTACTTTAGCCTAATAACTTGAGATCTCACCATTACATTCTTACAGTGTAACAATCTTAAAGGATCTTTTGTAAAACACCTGCAATTACTAAATGCATATACATAATATATATAAAATTATACATAATGTGCAAAAACTGTTCCCAATAAGAACAATTATAAAAACAGGTATAAACAAAAACACTATGAAACTTAAATACTTTTAAAATTATGTACAGACTTTTAAAGTATAAAAACTAATTTATTATAGAGAAAAATGTTTATGGATCTTCATCAAGCTCAAGCTCATTTGGGTCATGAAAGCCATTAACAAGGGGCTGGGGCTCAACAGCTTCTGCTGTGCCATTCACACCATTGACCACCACTGGCTCCTCTGCAGATGCATATCCATTAACCTCCACTTCTGTGGCTGGTTCCTCCAATGGACTACTACTCCGGCTGGAGCTGCTGTCACTTGCAGAGGTCGAGCTGTCACTCTCAGAATCCTCACTGGAGGAGCTCTGAGTCCTCTGCCTCAAATGCTCATTGTCCTGGCGAAGCTTCTCATTGGCAGCTTGAAGTTCACGAATCTGGTCTTCTTGCTCTTTCAAGCGTTGTAACAAATCACTGGAAGATTCTTCAGTAACATTAGATTCTATGGAAGTCCCTGAAGTGTCTTTCTCGATCAGCATCCCATCCTTATCAAGAGAGTTGTCTAGTTCAACTGTGGTATCTTTGTCCTCGTCCATTCCTTTGGGACGACGGTCACTTCTCTTGACAAGATTATCATATTTGGCTTCAAGCAAAAGATATTCCTGGATCAATTCACTCTTAGACATGTTTGACAAACGTTCACTTTGAGCATCTTCATAAACACTGGAAAATTCCTTTGTCAAATATTCTTCTTCGTCCTCTGGTAAAGAAAAAAAATAGTTATCCTCAGAATCAATGCTGAAACTTGAGTCTCGTGTGCGTGCTGATGGTGTTTGAAGATCCTGAAAATTATTTTCAGGTTCTGGTTTATGAATTTCCATCAAAAACTGATTGTTATTGAAAGGAGCATGAGTATTCGCCAGAACCATTTTCCGAAATCGATAGTTCCTTTTCGATTTATCGTACTTTCTTCCATCTTGCCAAGGAATCTTCACAAAAGGTTTCATGATCTTTCTTTTAGACTTCCCGCGCCGCCTTTTCTTCTTGGTTCCTTCAAGTTTCTGGTTTGGCACTTCCAATGTAGATGGCGTTTCCGGCGCGATGGGGCGCGTCGAATCGCCATCTTTATTTTCCGAAATTATATTTACTTCCATTTCTAATTAGAAGTTCACTTTCAGTAGAATTTTCACCAACCCAATGACAAAATCGCAGTCACAATGGGACACACAACCGATTTATCAAAATTTAAAGCAGTTCAATCACCATACGCAGTTTTCTTGTACGGAGACCTACACACCGATATTGCAATATCGCCATCTTTATATATTTGTTTTGTACTTGTAGACGGTTGTACAACCTATCACATTGCAGTGTTGCAAGGTACGTGTAGTAGGTATTTCTTTACAAAGACTGTATTGCTATAGTCATAGATGTGAAATTGCAACTGAAAATTCACATTTCATCACGACAAAAACAAGTCGCCGTGTGTACATAAATGAGGCCTCTTTATCACCAATTTTGTGCATAAAGTGGCAAGTAGTTTTTAATGTATTTGCACTAATTATTTGAAAGTTTTCATGATTCTTGTGAGTAGCATCTAGTATCCACAAGTATCAAACTAAACATCGAAACAAAGACCCATAAAAACTAATTTCACGCTGACCTATTTACAAGCAATAGGTAATACCATGAGAAAACCACAACATAATATTATGTAAGTATGTATTATAAACCATTAAATTTGATTGTTGTTTAAATCAATTTATAAAATAAATATTTTTGCGCTAGTCGTATTAAAGTATGACCCGTCCTACCAAGTGCCAAGGTATCTGTGTTCTTGGTAGAAGTAGTTGTCCTTTTAGTTGGTGCCTTGACCATTGAGCAAGGTGTTTGTATAAATAAAAGAAACTTGGGTAAAAATAAACAACTTTGAAGTGTATTACTACAAGTCAGGAAACCACCACGAACGACAAAAATCATAAATTTGGAGCATCCGTTTCTGTCATGCTGACTAGGCGTTCGCTGGAGTAACAAAGACAAAAGTTCGAAATTTACGAACTTGGCGGTAGGTCATCTTACACATCTTTTTGCACCGTAGGTGACAAGACAAGCCACCCTGTCAATGCCACCTCGCCGGTTTCTGATCATGTAATAATCACTGATTGTTATTACTGATAACAAACGCTATTTAGAAAGCGACCTATTTAGAATACCTATCAGGTGCAAAACGTCCTTATCCTTAAGTTTAACTGGTAACACTGAAGAAAACGTCAATGTTGATCGACCATTTATTTACGTCAACATTGTCAAAATACTCAAAAATCTCAAAATATTGATATTGATAATTGTTTAAGTCGAAATCGTATTGTCAGAGCGAAATAGAAATAAGAATGAGCAAATAAATACTACTTAAAATTTATAATACCGCACCTTGTTGTTTTGCTCATTGTCCACAATATAAAACTCATTAACAAAACAGATAAACGCAGAGTTGAAGTTATAGACCGTTCAGATTCAGATCCCATTACGATGGCTGACGACATTGTTTTCGAATTACTACATTCAGAAATAATAAATTATGCCATGGAGCAATCGAAAGATAACAATGAAAAGAAGGTAAATTTTACTAACATTCTTGAAAAGTCCTATACTAATACACATTTTAATACCTTTAAAATATGACACATTTACCAATTTCAGGAGGCAGACTTGTCTATTGTAGAGTATATTGGATTTGCAGCAGGATATAAAGTAATGGAGCGATTAACAAGAGAGTGGTCGAGATTCAAAGATGAGCTGGACACCATGAAATTTGTGTGCACAGATTTCTGGACATGCATTTACAAAAAGCAAATTGACAATTTACGCACCAATCATCAAGGGGTGTATGTGCTTCAGGACAATGCATTTAGATTCCTGACTAACTTTTCTAGTGGGCAACAATACCTGGAATATGCACCCAGAGTAAGTATCCAATTTCATTATTTTTTTATGATTGGTGCCATAACTTTCAGGACTTATTAGTAGGTGGGACCGATAATGTTTTGAAGATTTGCTTTAATTTGAATAACTACAAAATATGTTTTACTTGCAGTATGTGGCCTACACATGTGGACTCATAAGAGGCGGTCTGGCAAATCTTTCAATAAATAGTATTGTCACTGCTGAAGTGCAGTCAATGCCCTCCTGCAAGTTCCATATCCATGTACAGAGAGTATGAGTTAATAAATAAAATATTTATTCTATGAAATGTTTTATTAACTATTAATTTAACAAAAAAGTAGCTTTAATTTAAATATTAATATATCAGGAGTTATTCAGTGTTCTAAAATACAGTCAACAGAAACATGTGGACAAATACTGGAAATTGAATCATACATATAGATAGAATAGGGTATAGTTTATAGTTACCTACACTCTAGAATGTATTCTCAAATTTTAATAAAAAAGTGATCCAGTTGATGTACAGACAAAACCAACTTAATACCTAACCTTCCAGCTTGTAGGCTTTGCTTGATCATATATAGCCACAATGGCCAGAATAACAGCAATCCAACATGCCCCAATAGTGGTGGAGTACAGAACTCTATCAGTAAAGCCGCCTTTCAACCAGACTGGTTTGCCATCATCACACTGAAAACAGTAACTCACATTAACTATATTTTATGCTCACAGTTGGGTGGGAATAGACTAAAAGTGCTCATTATCAATTATTTTTAACCTTCTGGAGGCTAATGTGTACTGCATATTGTTGGGGATAGTGCAATACCGCATATCTACCAAAACAGATAGAGTTCAAATATCAAGCAATCAACACTCAAGTTGCTTCTAATTGAATTTGTTAGTTACGCGGTATTGCACTATCCCTGACGATATGACTTATAAGTAGGTACCACCACAATAGGTTCACTGCCAAAGACAGATATCGGCTGACAACCAAAACTCACTATAAAAACTGTCACTACTCTTAGCAACCTCTTATGTCAGTATTGAATCTGAACTTAGATACGAGCTCTATTTCAAATAGGTATTTGTTACTTAGTGAGTTTTGGTTGTCAACAGACGATATATAGGTCAAGATCCGCAAAGCAATATAGACCTACACACACGTGCGTAAAGTACAGATTAAGTTTTGACAGTTTGATAACGAGACAGTTTTTGTATTTCACGTGGCGTCAAAAAAGAACCTTTTGACTGCCAAAGAAGGCATCTTTTCAAAATTGTTGCCCTCTCGCCAATGACGTGCCTTATTTTATTTATGAAAATCCATTGAAAAACAGCTCATCTAGTAAGTATTATTTCCTTACAAATCTATTTTTCACCCCCAAAGCGTCAGTGGCAGTGGTACGGCAAACTGCTTTGCTGCTTGGCGTTCAAAAGGTTTATATTTGCAACCTCCTTGTATATACAAAGACTACGAAGTAGCTCCTCATTATTTTATGACTTTTACAGTGAAATATTGTACGCGTGTCTATTAACCTTTTTGATGCCACGACAAATAAATAAAAACGCTGTCAAACGTCATCAGTGTCTAAACTGAGGCCCTACCGCGAACCACGACCGGAGTTTTGCCTCCCTGTTACACTTACGTACGAATTCACGAATGCGAGAGAGAGGCAACACTTCGTGGTTCGCGGTAGGACCTCTGAATTATTCTGTGGATGGTGACATTATTAAGATCATTATGCTTAGCACATGATTGGCGCGACAGTATCTCGCCGCGAGATAATTTATCCGTCCCTCTTTTGTTAATATAGCTAGTGAAGGACGGGAGATCTATCTCGCGGCGACATCCTGTCGCACCTACCAATCATGTGCTAAGCCTGCATAGGCCGTACCGCGAACCACGTACAAAGTGTTGACTCTATCGCACTAGTGAATTCGTACGTAAGTGTGGCAGGGAGGCAACACTTCGTTCGTGGTTCGCGGAAGGGGCTCACATTATTGAGATCTCTCAAATTGTCTTCTAATATTTTCATTTCTGTGGACCGATTATTCAACTCCTCCACTGTGCGGTCCAGTTGGTTCTGACAATTTAAACGTTCGCCAGCCAAGAGTAAGGCACTAATCCGGTCTAACAATAAGCCATGTCCAGCAGAGGACATATATCAACTGGTAAATGATGATTACAATGATGTTACTTGTAAAACGAGATTATTATTAGGGGTAAGAGTCGCCAACGCGCATTTGTATGACTTGGACTAGAAGGCGTCCATAGGCTATCGTAACTGTTTACCATCAGGCAGTTCGTATACTTGTTTGCCACTGTCGTGGTATAAAAAACTATACTTACTTGAAATTCGGCCTGTCGTTTTCTCAATTTTTTAAGAGCCATTGATTCACGCAAGTATGGGGTCGTAGATATGGAATGAGCCATGGGCTTGGCAGTCATAATATACTGAAATATCACAAATTATATTAAACAAACAAGAAGGCACCGTTCACTGTTGAGACACAAATGTAATAGTGGCCCTGTGACCTTCGAATCCGCAAATTTCGAGGATTTGTCCATCACTCTAATGAATGACGCCTTCGTTGGAGGGCCAGTTGGTTGTCGAAAAGTACAAAATTCAAAGTTCACCATATAAGATGTGTTGAACTGTCGACGATGAATATACCGTGGACAAAATTGTATTTGATCATTATTACAAACCAAGGACGATGGGATTATGGTATTTGCTCGAATCAACGGATTTGAAGTGAATCAAATAGGTATAACGTAGTACTAAGCTGTAAAGTTATCAGTGATCCTACTTAGCTAATCTTGTATTTATATTTTGTGAATGACTTTGTCTACTTATATTTTCACTAGTTTCATACATTAATTTAACTTACGCGTGGAATAATGCGCAATCGAGCTAGGAAATTCATTTTTCTTTTAATATATTTCTAGAATTGTGTTTATAATTTTACTGTGATACTATTTTTGAATAAAACTGTCATATTCTACCCAAGCATGTTTCATTCACGTATACAATTTATTTGAAGCCAGTGGGTAGATTTTTTCGATTGTAAGTGTATCCGATTATTCCATGAAACTGGGCCACTTATCCGGTTGGAATATCTTTTATTAATTCATTCATCAATATGAATTTAACCTCCTCACCAAGGTTTAATTTGAATAGCCACTGGTAAATTATTTAATAATGTTGGTTAATCGATTCAAAACATTTTTGGAATCGATTGTATATCGATTTTACACGTGCGCCTCTCTAGCAGTTTTTCTAGTTTGTCTACGGCAAGCTTGGTTTGATTTGTCTATGGTTCAAACTTTCTGACGCAAACTTTTTGATTGGCGGTCTTCTCCTTGCTTCCTTCATTCACTCTCTCAAATTTACAGAAAATGGCTACCGAGGAGTTGCTGACTGAGCAATTTCAGTTTTTAGGTATTAATGTACAAAAAGAAGTTTTAGCAAAATGTGAGTACATAAGTAATTACTTGTAAACGGTCCTCTTATCGGTAACTCTTTTAATAACCCGCATTTCTTGATTGTTTGTATGACTTGTACCGCTATGAAAATGACTGTTCAAGGTTGTTTTATTATTCACTTGTGTTCCAAAGGTGTGAGTTTATGCGAAGAGTACGACGTCGACGCCGAGACTTTTGTCGAACAATGGATGGCATTCAGTTTAACAAACTTAAACGGTGCTCCTCCGAATTTGGATAGCTTGGATTCACTCGAGAGAAAGGAATTTTCCAAGCGGGCGGATCGCCTCAGCGCGCCCGTTAAAGATGCTAGAACGAGTACCGGCACAAGTGTCGCGGTATATGGAGCGTCCGTTGTTACTCAGTATCCTTTTTGCTAGCATGTTCCACGTGCTCTATCGATGTGTTAGCGTTAATAGTTTTATAACTTGTTTCCTCTAAAACTGAAACTACTAAACGTTTTTTTTTATGTGCGTTCTGTGTTCATGTTCTAACAAAATTGTTCATATATTCCTTCACATTCAGGCCAGATCATGAAGTCCTATCTAAATACATGGCCGTAACTCCAAAGGTACGTAATTTTACTTCGTTTATGCTTTGTAACAACTTAACCTTGTAGAAGTAATTGAAATGACATGCTGTCCTTATCTTCTTATTGTGGGAACTTGATGTTAAAGAGAGACACATTATACCAGGCTTACATAAAAAACTTTTTTAGATAGCAATGTATGTTTTAGGAGTATGGACATTATATTTGGGATTTGTACTTGTCATCATTATTGTGGATGTATGTTGTAATCATGTTCTATTGTAATTTTGTGCTTAGCAGCAGTTTTGACTTCATGTAAATTGTCAAACTATATTTAATGTATGAGCTATAAGGTACTTATTGTGTTACAAGATTTTTTCCTTTAGGTTATCTTGTATATGGCTGAGTGGAAGTGTCAAACTGGAATTAATATCTACCTGTGCTGAATGGGTATGAATCTAGTGGCGCAGTGTCCCTTCTGTGACTAGATCTACACTCATTGAGTGCTTGTAGAACAAACAGCGAAGAAGACAAGGAGACTTACTTAAAAAGTACCTAATTTTTTAACTGACTTGATGATATTTGTGGGTGAGTATGCTTCTAGTTCGTGTCACTCTTACCATGACTAGATCCATACTCGTCTGCAGCCATCAACTCACTCAACACATCTGATTATTTACAATATTAAATTATGCAGGAATGTTGGGCTTTATAAGAATCAGCACTAGGATGTTGGTTGATAGAACTACTTTGTATTGTATGTTAGTTTCGACAATTAGAGAGCTGTATTGTTACTTCATGAGTTTTAGTAGTTAACTGTCTTACGAAATTGTATAAATAATATTGTTTCATGGTGATATGATAGTACAAAAAAAATGTTTTGGGCACTTTGTTTCAACCCTTTGAAGTGAGCAAATGTCAAAAGACGTTGAGTTGGTACACTTGACAAAAACTGAATTTAGTCTCATTAAATGAGTATTCAAATACAAATTAAACAACTGAATTGAAGCTGCTCATCTGAAAGTGTCCATAATTATTTATCAGTGTGGGATCATGTTTTCTGTTCACTTCACTGAAATCTGAAGTGTATCTATGTAGTCTAGATAAGTAAGTACCAAGAGCATTTTGATAAATATTTTACCTATTATTCATAAACATCTCTTATATTAGGACATTTTTACTTTTTGGGTTACCCAATTAGCGCGAAGTTAAAAAACCTTAATTTCAGTCAGCTTCGTAAGCTAGTTTGTAAAATGAACACCAAAACAGAGATATTATCGAAATTTAGTGCCTAATTGTCGTTACGAAGAAATTAAGGTTTTTTAACTTCACGCTAATTGGGTACAGGGTAACCCAAAAAGTAAAAATGCCTATTAACACACATTGCTGTTGGGCAACCGCGAGTTAGGCAGTGTAGGCAATGTTATAGAACTTCACAGTACAGTCAAGTGCAAAAATTTCTATCGAAAGAATGGATTGTTCCCACCCGTTACCTTACCACCCATCTGAGACCAGTGGTATCAACATTGATTTAAGTAAAAGGGGTAGATATGGTACCAGGCGCACGAAAGTGTGCCATCGAATACAGGTCCCGGGACCTGTTTTGAATTAGTCGTGTGATGGCAGCCCATGTGTCAACAGCTTGTCAAGATCCAAAATCTCTGTAACGAATATTGGCTTAAAAGCGATAATCATGCCGTGCTGTGCCTTTTTTCAGCGCTTTAACAGCTCAAAGCATAAAAACAAAACTCACGGAATCACTTTTCATGCGTAAGTACTGTTTATAATTTAATAATATATTTTTAGACAATTCAAATTTTAAATGATTCTTGTTTTTGAGTGAGAGAAACAGATATATATCTAATATATACGAGAGCAACACGTACATCGTCACGCAATAACGTCAGCAAATAAATCTTGATCAACATGTATTTTTTCCCCTCACTAGCTCGTAAAGTGCTCGTTTATCCTTTAATACGAACGTGTAAAAACGCATATTATTCACTTGTGTGGCAAAGTAATGATTTTGGTTTTGGAATAACAAAACGTAAAATGCTCATGGAAATTGTTCCATATTAATGATAATTAAATAATTTGTTTCAGTATTTAGTGTAAAATACAAACCTTTATATAATATGATGATTTTAACATGTAAATCCTAAAATTCCATAAGTAACAATTGTTTTAGTGAATGATGATAAGATGACTAGATGCAATCACAAAACGCAGAAAATGTCAACGTCAACATTGTCAAAGAATATTATAGGTTATAATCTTTATTTACCGACTCGAACACGCATAAAAATTGTAAACTGAACAACTTTCAGGGTGTTCTGTTATAATTTTGTAAAAATAATGAATGAGAATGATTTAATAATGCATTGGCGTTGGTGTGCAACTACAGGAATGTGTTAAAATCGTGCTGCGTTTACTTTTTCGTGGTAAGTTTACTGCGACAAAATCTTGCATTAAATACATGATGCATTTGGAAAATTATTATCACTAACCCGATGATGATTGTAATGTGAACAAAATAATTACCTTTTTTGAGTTTCCTCGCTATAGTGAGGGGAAAAGTTTTGTGTTACACACGGGTGCAAATGTATTTTACTTCTCGTATGTTTAAACACTCGCTGCTCAGGATTCTATTTTAGAACCACTCGCTTCGCTCGTGGTTCAACTATAGAATCCTTTCGCTTGCTCGTGTATCAATTTCATACTCGCGGGTAAAATACAACTTTGCACCCTTGTATAACAAATAACTATTAGTTCCTGCGCTCCTAGTAAAACAAATGTAACAAAGTCTATTTTGCAATATTTATTTTATACATAAAATTAATAGCTTATACGTATGTTTAGGTTTGGTTGAAGCATAACAATTTAATACACGTACAGTAGTGTTATTCACTAAGGAAACCACCTTGCTGTCAGCGCTGTGTCAGTGCTGCGGCAGCGTCGAGCCTAAAAATGGTATTCACTAATGTACTTTAAACGACACTAGTGCTCGGCGACGAATGCGGCGTGAGCTGTCGGAACTACATTGCGTCGAAAGTTTGACGTTTAATGTATGAACTTCGTATTCTCTAACGAAAAACAGCGACGAACTCGCCCACAACCTCGCTCACAGCCTCGATTCCTAATGTCAAATCAAACAGCTAGGATTTTAGACAAGGCTGTCTCGACATCGAGCTCGTTGACGAACGCAGCCTCGAATGTGTCAATAAGAGAATAGCATAGCAGATTTCCTGCCGACGAAGTATGGAAAGATAAGTGGATCGCAGTCGTACGCAAGCAAAGCATAGTGACAACGTACGAAAAGGCTCAAAAATATAAATTGATTTTAGAAATCAAATCATGAAGATACTCATATTTGATATTCCGGTCGATACTCTAGAATAGCTTTTCGTTATTTTGTCCGCTTAAACTAGTTTAATGGGGACTACCGACGACGTTTTTCAACACATTTGCGAGGAATAACTGACTTAAATTAACACTTTTACTAACCCTTGTTGCTAGGTAATTACTACTTACTTAGATACTATCCGAAATTTACGTTCAATCTTTTTATTTTATTCTTGTTCATTACTTTAAGGCCACAATTTACATAAAAGAAATAACAGAAAATACAACAAAATGTAAAGTATGTTTAACTTGGTCGGGTTATTTGTTGAGATTCTTCGTGTTGTTTATCGTTAATTTTGTATATGTCACATAATAACCTTATTTTACATTTATTTGAGCCCATATAATATAAGAAAATATTTGAATAAAGGAGAGAATAATAATATTCCTTTATATAAAATGATTACACCATCTTCACTATTAAACCATCTTTCATTTAATTCTGTTTCATCATGAAATGAGTATGTACATGTTACTCGTATTGATATTTTTGTTTTCCGACGCTACCGAACTAAAGGTAAATGGCGTAATTCCGATGATACCACGGGCGTCGTAGTCGGTCCAGTATAAGGGAGACCCAAACGACCGTAGTAAATGTATGCAACCAGAGGTCAGCCCTTGAAATTGACAATATCTAATACCAAAACTCGGTAAGCGATGTACCAGGAGTAGCGGGATTGTTAGAAATATTAAGATTAGAAAGAATATGCAGATAATGTCTTGCTTACACTAAGATCTAATTGCTATGTATGTCTCTGTTGCTCTATGTGTATTGCGCAAAATATGGGGGTCTCGTTTGCACAACCGCATATTTCGTATTATTTTATCTCTATTACGCATTGTGCACATAGACTATACAGTAGTGTGTAGTATTTGCAACGGTGTGGGTGCGGGTATCGCTTGCCGTGTTGACAAACTATGAGCGTCACTCATCTACCCCTTTTACTTAAATCAATGGGTATCAACTGGGAATTAAAATTCTTGTGATTTTTTTCCCAGTAGTTACCACCAAATATTTTAGTAGGTGTACTGCCATTTGGCAAATTATGTTTCCCAAATATGACTTCCCAAATAACTTATCGCAATAGTCTCATTTCCCAAATAAATCTTTAGCAAAGTTACGTTTCTCATTTTATTCATTTGGTCAAATTATTATTTTGCAAAGTTTCACTTCGTCAAGATTTTATTAAGCAAATGCTTATTAAGCAAATGTTTTATTTTGTCATAAGTTAAAATCCAAAAAAAGAATTGCCAAATTTGATACTTCGCAAGCTCTACTTATAGCAAAAGCCTGGCAAATGATAATATTATTTTAAAGTTCGTAGGTCTGTACAGGAATTTCGTACTTTTTTGCACAACCCTTGGATTGAACTTGCCTGGAACAAAAAACGTATTTCATGAATAATTGGTATCATAATGAATGAAGTGAATATCAAATAAAATCCATCATAATGATCACTTTTCATATTTTTTATTGGTAGGTACTAAGAAGGCACACATAGCCACGGAAAAAAAACTATGTTTTGATTTTCATTTTCATAAAAAAATAATCCCAGAGCCACCGTTAGGTACGACGACGAGCGAAGCGAGGAGGAGTGTTAGGTGAAACTGCGACCATACAGCGACATGCCAGAACCGACTGTTTTGTTATTCCCTCGGCATTGCGTTCCCTCATCAGTTTCATCTAAATTACTGTTTAGAACCCGACTTTTAATCGTTTATCAACATAATATAAAACCCCGTGTGAGCTTTTATTAAAAAAACATAAACATACCTACATAAAATTCGCCTCAAACTATACCCAAAAACATTGGTAATTATTTAGTTAACTAAATGCCAGCTAAACCATCAACTACATGAAAATATGCATTATACAAAGTTTCAATTAAAAACCAAGCCCACAGGTAGAATTTCCAACCACTTAGTTGGGAAATAAAACGATTTCATAAGATTCAATTAGAATATGATCTTTCGGCGAAATGACTTTATGCGAAAAATTGGTTGCGATGTAATATTGTATATGCGGTATAAATCGTATGCCATACAATATTTTGGGATTAGTATGTTACGCCAAACGATGCATTTGCCAAAAAATATTTTGGGAAAATAAAAACTACCAAGTAATTCTTTGCTAAACAATCGCTTGCCAACAAAAAGGCTTGCTAACTGTAAAATTGCGATAAGTAGTTTTGACAATTGAATTTTTGCCAAATGAAAATTTGGGAAAAATAGTTTGCGATGTGATACTTTGGGAAAAATTATTTGCCAAACATTAGTAAACCATTTTAGTAGTAACAAGTGGGAAAATTATTCTCAGTAGTTACCACCAAGTAGGGTACATTGCTAGTAGCTTTTAACCCTTTATTCGACAACGTCCAAAATACTGGACATGGTCCATGACCCACTTTTTAGGGTTCCGTAGCCAAAATGGCAAAAACGGAACCCTTATAGATTCGTCATGTCCGTCTGTCCGTCTGTCACAGCCGATTTACTCGGAAACTATAAATGCTACAGTAACGAAATTTGGTAAGAATATGTGTTGTATGAACCGCTACAGGATTATGATACTAAATTGTAAAAAAAACCATTGGGGTGGGGGCCCTCCATACATGTAACTGAGGGATAGAAAAAAAATTTTAGTTGTATATAAGCGTGTGGGGTATTAATAGAAAGGTCTTTGAAAATGATATGAAGGTTTATAAATCTCATTTTTATTTAAGCAAATCGTTTTCGAGATATCAGGTCTCAAAGTCTGAAAAATGTGTCCCCCCCCCTCTATTTTTTAAACTACGCGATATAAAATTCTAAAAAAAATATATGTTATGCACATTAATAAACTCTATCAACGATTTTTGGTTTGATTCAATTATCTCCTATAGTTTTTGAGGTAAGTTGATTTAACTGTATTTTTTTAATAATAAATTGATAATGGTACGGAACCTTTTGCGCGCGAGTCCGACTCGCACTTGGCCGGTTTTTCAATTTTTTTTCGAACCGGATTTATTAAGACTTAAGTGCCAAGGAGGCTTGAATACACGACCATCCCCTATTTTTGTCGAATTAAGAGTTAAAATGAATTCTAACTATAAGCACATAAAGTTCAATTTTATATCAGGTGACCAGTTACTGGAGAGTGGCCAGTTACTAGCAATTTACCCTACTCTAGTGGTAATAGGTGGGAATAACCCGAAAGAATCCTCTCATAATATGTGACGACGTTTTTAACATACTTACAGAATTAAAGTGCACTGGGACATAATTTGGAACATTCTTATATACACCTTATTATGCTTTTAACTGTACTTACAGGCTACTTCTTCCAACCAAAGAATGGAAAAGTCTATATAATAACGAAAAACTAAACACCCTAACATTAATTTATTAGTGTTCAAATAGTGTTTTTTTTTTTTGCTTTTATAGAAGTTTTTGTTTTTATTAAACTGTTTTTTTTTTGGATAAGTGTAAATTTAATTTACTTAATTGTAATGGGTCCTCCATAAACGTATAAATTAATGTATAGTCTATCAATCAAACCAACTTTGGTAGTAACAGTAGGAACAAATCGCTATTTATATGCATCTCTTTTCTACAGTCAATAACATCATGGTAAGAAAGAGACGGTATGATTATCTCTGTCTGGGCCTCAAGTGAGTAAAACCCTATTCAAACTATAAATAATGTGTTCAAAATACACTAAATTATACTAAATTAAATTATAAGACTTAAATTTCAATAAAATATAATTCGCTCAAAGATAATCATCAGCTTTTTCCAATAGCTAAGCACACCCTGTATAATAAATATATACGGTATAACAACAGGACAAACAGATGTGTGCCAGTTTACCATGCACTTTGACCCAGCAGGATCTATTGCGACGCGAAACAGCTGCAGCTCAAATAGCTCCAAATAGGTCGTCTATTTAGTTCAATATCGACAGGTTGGAATATGTTTATAAATGAACGGGCTTATATGACAGTCGTTTCTCATATATGATGCACAGACAACGGACATCGCATCTCCAGCATTTAAAGTTGGTCAGTATGACCTACACATTCACTACGTAGAATTTGAACGGTCGAAAAAAAAACACCCTGTATTTCCAATTGTAGCTGTAGTTAATTAGGGTTAATCGTCTCCCTAGAAAATATTCACAGATCAACTATGCTGCACTAAATTATTAAAGGCCTTAAGGTAATTCCGAAGGAAGAGTACCTAATTCAGAAAATCACAGAAAAATCATTCGTAATTACATCGTCATAAGTGTCACCTTTCGGAATTATCCGGCGTTTTTGATATTCGGAAGTACCCGAATACACCCTATATATGGTGGTCTTGTATTTTGTAGTCACCAACTGAAGTAGCTAAGCAGGCAAAGTGTTAAAAATAAGGTAAGCACGACTTTATTGACAGGAGAATAAAAGCAAGAGAATATTATATAATTTACTTTATTCAATTAATTTCTTAGATTAGGTTTTTTATTAAATGAAAATACAACAATACAGTATTTATATTTGTTAACACTTCGTCCGCTTAGAACATTTGCTGCTGACTGTACTAACATCTACTTTGTTTACAAATAGAAATTTATACCTACACCAACGCATGGAAATTATGCTGGTCAAACTCGAAGCAAAAAAGTAAAGTCATGTCAAATAAGATAGAAAAATGCTAGTTTACGATAGGTACCCTCGGCCCATTCTCATATAAGTTATTTGACATCTTTTGATACTCTGATAGGTAATTACTAATTAGGCGCAGACCAACCCAGGTTTTACGTGTGAATATACCGGGTACCAAGTGATAAATCCAAATAGGTCAGTGCGACAAAATCTGAAACTATGAACATAATAAAATCTTCTATCTCAACTTTTCAATTTCTCGCCACAGACCCATTTGGATTAATCAGACGTTTGGTATACAGGGTGGTCCAAACCTTGACGTCAAAAATTTTTTTTTAGATTCCTCACGTCATGCGCTATCAAAATATACCCCATGTATGTTAGCCGATTTTTTGTAGTTTTCGAGTTATGAATTTTTGGAAAAAAAATTTTGAGAAATTCTGGAATGAAGAAATTTATTAATAAAAAAAAACTATAGGGCTTTTTAACTAGTTTCTTTTTGTAAAAGTATTACTACAAATAAAGCATTTACTGACAAAAAAATTAGCGTCCTAACTTTGATACAAGTAGGATAAAAAATACCAAACTCTAAATTTTACGTTAAAAACGCATCAAAATAGCATTAATGTACGTAAATAAAATAATTAAAAAAGTTTATTTGACCGACTACTCCGAAAAATACTCATGCTTAAGTATCACTTTTTTTTGCTTTTACGAAGGTTTAAGGTAGGGCAGTCTTTAGATTACCAAAACTCCTTGGGATATGTTTTATTTTTTTTATTTACGTACATTAATGCTATTTTGATGCGTTTTAGCGTAAAATTTTGAATTTGGTATTTTTTTATCCTACTTGTATCAAAGTGAGGACCCTAATTTTTTTGTCAGTCAGTGGCGTGCACAGGGTTTTTAGTTAGGGTAGGCAATACGGATGATGACTGTAGTTAAAATAAATTATTTAACATTATGCACGACATAATACACGAAGAAATCATAACTAAGATGTATATTGCAGTAATTTTTGTACAGACCTTCTATTTAATAAATTGAAAAGAACTTAAAAGTGTAGGTGATTTGACAGTACTCAAACGTGACGTCACTTTTGAGTATTTCATATAAAATTTCATAGTGGTGATCGTTTTGACAGTTCGAAAAAAGATGCTGATTTGACTTGCCAGTCATCATCCCTATTTTTTTTTATCTGAGCAACAAACAATATTGACCATTAGGGTGGAGCGAATTCCAAAATTTTCGAATTTAATATTGGAACCCCGCTCAAACCATGTCTTATTTTTTATTATATACCTACTGGAAAAATAATAAAAAAAATCTAGGTACATACTTTTTGCCCTCTACTTAGCGATTTATAACGGTATGTAGGTATATTAAAAAAAAAATTGTTTAATATTTTCTTTTCAAAAACAAATCTATTAATTAAATAACACCTTTTTTGTAATAGATATAATCAATTCCTGTGATCATTTTTGTTCATAACATGTTTTTTATGACACGGTAAAAACACGTAAATTGAATTTTTGTCGAAAAAGTCCTGGATCGAATACCTATATTGTACAAAGTCAATGTTTTCAACTTGTAACAGGATTGTGAAAACTATTGTGAATTCGATTAGATAATAAAAATAATACCAGTTAAAGCAAATATATGCTTAAAAATACACGTAAATAGGGCCCGAAAAGGGCGTAACAACACGTACAATTTCCGAGTACAGAATACATCGGCTTTTGAAATAATTACACGTACCTGTACTAACTTCTTTTGTTTTATTGTTAACTTGCTAATCCGCCGCTAAATCAACTTCGTAGACACGCTAGACATACAGCAGCCACCATCAACTAACTAGGTATTCACAATTTATTCTCATAGGATAATTCCGTCACGCACAGTCACAAGTCACAACACTTAAAATAAACGTAAAAAAAATCTGTTAGAACCGAATTGTATTAATATAACAATGAATGAGTTTTGTTTTGATAGATTTTCTACTGATTAACCTCAAACCTGTATCGCAAAAATCAAAACCGACTCGCGACTGTTTGTAAACAAATAAACCTGACGGAATGTAATGCCTCTCATAGTAGAGGTCCAAATGGAAAAAATTGTGCGCTGTGAGTTACAGTTTTGTATTTTTTACCAGAGCTAGAGGGTGTAAAAATAAATATTTTTAGATGTGGAGGGAAAACCAATTCCCCCCCTGAACGAGGGGGGAGGGGGGTGAATGTGCAAACGGAAGGGTTATGTTTAAATTTTTTTCGTCTAATATTTAGGCCTACTATTCATTGTTTGGTATCATTTTCATATAAAACAGACACGGGGAATTCATTTTTGATAATAAACATGAGGATTTTCATATACAAAAAAATAATTATTGGCATAAAGGTAAAATAATCACAGTTTTTATTTTGATTGTTGCGTTATATAAGTATTACCAAATAAATATATGGAAATAAAAAAAATACTACAAGATAGCATATTTATTGTAGTTTTTAAAAATATATACTTTTTTGAACTTTCCATGCAAAAATAAGTTATAAAAAAATTGCACCTGTCGCGTACCTCGAATAAAAAAGGGACGTTGCTTTGACTTATTGTTGACAGTACGTTTCTACTGCAGGAATTTAGCGATTTTGCGTAAACAAAATACTCCATAATGTCTGTTAGGACAAATTGCATCAACCTGGGTTAACCAAGCAACCCGCGTTAAACGTTTATTTCACACGGAATTTGATAATTGATAAATTTCTTATGAAGTAAGTGACTGACCCGGCACTATACAGAGGATATCCGAGACATCAGCCTATGTGATATTAGAATGGCTCTTGAACAGCTCAAAAATAACAGCTAGGGCGTCTGGGGAAGACGGAATTATAGCTGAGCATCTGAAGCCAGGTGGTAAACCAATCCTTATGGCCCTTCAGAAGTTGTTCAACTCCGGAAGGGAGAACGCCTTAGGCATGGAACAGAAGAGTGGTGGTACTGTTATTGAAAAAAGGTGACAACGCCTTATTGAAGAACTACCGATCCATCTCACTTCCGAGCCATATTTATAAGATGTTTTCGAGAGTCATTACGAATCGTCTTGCACGCAGGCTTGATGACTTCCAGCCTCCCGAACAAGCCGGTTTCCGAATTGGCGTTTCGTAAATGGTATACAGAAGACCGAGGAATAGGTATAACCTGCCCCTCTGTTTAGCGTTTAGCGTTTGTGGACTACGATAAGGGGGGTTATTAGTACGTCATGGTTACCCCCAAGGCCTTCGATTTGATCGAAACTCTGGGCAGTACTACAGTCTCTTTAACGGTACCAAGTAGACTACCGCTATGTCGAAATGTTGAGGTGTTTGTACGAAAGCGCCACTATGTCAATTCGACTCCAAGACCAGAGCTTGAAGCATATTATACTGCAGCGGGGAGTCAGGCAAGGAGGTGTCATCTCCCCTAATCTGTTTACCGCTGCACAGGAAGATGTCTTTAAGACTGGACTGGAAAAGGTGAGTATCAACATAAACAGCGAGTACCTCACTCACCTTTGATTCGCTGATGATACGGTGGTCTTGGCTGAGACCTTGGAAGATTTCAGTACGATGCTCGCTGACCTCAGTAGCGCCTTCGAGCGAGTTCGTCTTAGGATGAACATGGATAAGACGAAAACTCCCGTTACAATCGGAGACTAAAGTCGAAGGTGTAGACGACTATAATATACCTAGGACAAGCTACCCAGTTAGGTAGGTCTAACTTTGAGTAAGAGGTCAATCATCGAATCTGACTAGGTTGGGCAGCGTTTGGGAAGCTACGACACATCTTTTCGTCCAATATTCCGCAGTTCTTGAAGACATAAATATTTGATCAGTGTGGCAACACACACTGATCAAAGATTTAAAAGAGTGATGACATACGGTACTGAAACGTTGTCGCTTAGAATGGGCCTGATAAGAAACTTAAAGTCACCCACAGGGCAATGGAGAGGGCTATGGTGGGAGTCTCTCTGCGAGGTCGTATTAGAGATGAGACGATCTGCAGCAGAATCAAAGTATAGCTCCACAGCTCTCCGAATCACTAAACTAAAGTGGCAGTGGGCGGGGCACATTGCACGTAGAACCGATGGCCAATGCGGCGGCCTCGCAGGTGGAAGGCACAGCGTGGGTAGGCCCCCCACAAGGTGGACAGTGAAGGTCTCAGGAGTCCGCTGTATGCGAGTGGCGCAGGACCGGTCATTGTGGCAATCTTATCTTTGGGGGAGGCCTGTGTTCAGCAGTGGACGTCTTTCGGCTGATATGGTAATAATGATGATTTATGAAGTAAATGATTAACAATTGATTGTCAAATTCCATATGATATAAACTTTTAACGAGGGTGAACTGGGTTAGTTGTTTAGTCCCGGTTAGTGTAAATTACCTTTATCGCCTTTGGTAATGAGATCATTACCTAATGACACTTGTAAAAATGATTACCCATTCCGATTCATATGATCAGATACTATATATCATACATGTGATCAGATAGACCAGATATATAATATACACGCGGTATACAATAATCGATAAAATCTAAAAATAGAATCTGAACAAATAAAATTCTTAATAATCTTAGGTTACTTAAAAAAAAAGATTAGAAAATATTCAATTTACTTTCATATCAATAAATATTTACAATTGTAATATGAACAATAATATGTAAGTACAAAAATATGTATAATCTATGAGCAGTTGCCGGCACAAAAGTCTCTTTTTTGAGATTACGCGGAGTTTTTTGTTGGGGGTACGCGTCAGGTAATTTTTTTTTTCAGTGAATTTTTGTATGATAGACTACAAAATGTGTATATTTTTAAAAACTGCAATAATTATGCTATCGTACACATTTTTTTAAAATTGGATAAGTTTGTTTTTTACTACTTATAAGACGCTTGAATTAAAATAAAAACGGTAACTTTTTTACTTTTACTCCAAAAAATTTACATTTTTATATGAAATGTTTATGATAAAAAATGGATTTTCCAGGTCCGTTTTACTCGAAAATGATACCAAACAATGCATGGTAGGCCTTATTAATTAGTAAAAAAATATTAAACGCAACCCTTCCGCATGCACATTCACCCCCCTCCCCCCGCGCTCAGGGGGGGAATTGGTTTTCCCTCCACATCTAAAAACAACTAATTTGAGACCCTCTAGCTCTGGTTAAAATTACAAAACTGTAACTCGCAGCGCACAATTTTTCTCAACTTTGTATGGACCGTGACCCTTACTATCACTTCAAGTAAAAATCGCAACATAGGAGAGTTCTTAAAATTAGTCGTATTACATCTCGAGGCTCGGTGAGTCAGAGAGACCGACATTGGCCGTCCTTCTCGCACGTATGGTGCCTAGGCGCAGCCTATTCTTTTGATTGTGTGCGTATATTTTCTATCTTCGTGTGCACTGGGCAAGAATATGTATATACTTCACGGACATGTCTACACAAACGCACTGTGTGAGTGTGTGTGTTTTTGTAGGCTTCGATCGCCGTTGCCTTACCCCAGATGGCTTGGGCAGCCGCGCGCTAGGCTAGCTAGCGCGCGCGGAAATTTAAATCGCCGCGAGCTCCGTTAATATAAATATTTATGTGGATTTCTTTCAGAAAACATGACGAATTATTATAATGAAGACGAAAAAGTATATGTAGATGCTGTTCTGCTAGGGTAGGCAGTGCCTATTTGTCTATATGGAGTGCACGCCACTGTTGTCAGTAAATGCTTTATTTGTAGTAATACTTTACTTAAAGAAACTATTTAAAAAACCTAGTAGTTTATTTTTTATTAATAAAATCTTCATTCCAGAATTTCTAAAAAAAAAATTAAAAAAAATTCATAACTCGAAAACTACAAAAAATCGGCTAACATACATGGGGTATATTCTGATAGCTCATGACGTGAGGAATCTAAAAAAAAATTTTTGACGTCAAGGTTTGGACCACCCTGTATATGAACTAATTAGTAATTACACAGAATCACGTTTCATGTGTGGGTACATGTGTTCTTCAAACTATTAGCAACACAATGAAATTCTAAAATCAATCTATTTTTCAATCATCTTGGCGTGAGAATTTCCTATCATAATAAAAATCTTACAACTCATTACTGTGCAAGTATAATATCTATATCCATCCAATGTACCTTTGGGAATGTAACTCCTAGTCTAACTAAATTCAATAGAAGTAGGACAATGATTATAATACCCGGCACTGCTACATAGCTACATCAGTACTGTAATTGTCGCAGCAATCAAATCGCGATTACAAGGCAATGAACTCATGTAGGTATATACCAACACATTTAGCATGTATTCTATATACGGTGGCTGTCTAGATTAGGCATTTCAGCAAGAATTCATACAGTCAGTTCGAAACAATCATTTTACATTTACACACGAGTCACACGACTAAAGTTGGAAAAACGCAATAAACTTAACCTTTGGTTGATTGATCTCTCTAACCAGTAAAGATATAAAAAAACAGTGGGTAAACTTAGGTACTCAAATAAAAAAGAACATACTGGCAATTCACCAAGTAATAGAATACCAAGCAATTTAAAAATGTAAGCTATACTCACAGCCCATTTTCTGCAAAGTGCTTTACTACCTGTTAAATCACTATGTTGATAATAATTGTTACAGCTCGCAATTGTGTGTTTATCAACAATTTTACAAAAATTATGTTCATGTACTTAATGCTGAAAAGGCCTAGTCATATGCAATGTTGCCAAGCGTATGTATATTGAGATATTCCAGCTCATGTTTTAGGTCAAATGTGGACAAAAATGCTTTCAGTTCACTGTTGTTGTGAATATACATATTTTAGTTAGTCTTCACACCAAAGAGATAGGTATTATACAAGAAAAATGATAACACCCTTAAAATTTGGTTTGTGTTTTTAGCACAATATAATGATAATTGTAAATAACAGGAAAGACATTTAAAATTTAGAATAAATCTAGCGAGTAGCGACCCATCCTGGCTTAGCATGAGTACAATACTGATACTAAAACTCTCCACTAAAAAACCAAATCACAATCCATAGTTTTGAAGATACAAGCTTACATAGGTGAGCATTTCTGAAAGAGTTTGTACATTTGGAACATGTCTGTGATATTGATAAAAATTGTCATGGTAGAGTCAATGATTCTGAGCAAGATGCACTAAATTTTCCAAAATATATGTATTAAAACATTCCTTTTAAGTAACAAAAAAATAAAAGTCCATACAAACTGGGACATTTTGGGAAATGTGGTGGATCTTGCTATCATCATTGACTCTACCAGCCTCCAGTTTATATCAATATTTAACATGTTCGACGCCGGTGACACAGTGTGTGTGACCAACAAATTCTGATTCCTATGCCAGTGACATACATACGTGATCAGAGTAACCAATCTCATGCCACTAGCATAAATCAAGTTCTTCCTCCTATGCCAGTGCCATAGAAATACGTACGTTTTTGACACAAGTGCTGTGTCTCTGGCATAAGAGTACAATCTGTTCAGTCACACATGCGTGTCAATGGCATAGGAGTTCTATCTGATAATTTCATTCGGCTTAGTATTAGCGCTTAGTGAAACAGTACTGGAGGCGAATGTGTTAAGATGTAATCTAAATGTAAAATTTTTTTGAGAATCGCACAGGTACGGCAAGCAGGAAGTGACTTTGTTTTATACTATGTAGGATTCCATGAAAACATGTTGTAAGCAACACTGTCTTATCGATACTTTTGAAAAATTAAATTAGTAAGCTGAGTTACAGTATGATATTAACATGTCAAGGCTTTAAGATTGACAGTGTTTCCTAGCAGCTAGCATATTGTATTAGGGTAGCTACCATAGCGACACATAAGTGACAAAAAGTAGATGTTTTCATGGAATGCTCCTGTAGTGTTATTCTGAAGTTAATTCAGCATATCACTACATCAGCGGTCGGCAACCGGCGGCCCGCGGGCCGCATGCGGCCCGCGAAGGGGTCAGTTGCGGCCCGCGGACCTCCTTGACTATTTTGTATATCGTGTATGTTAAAATCACAAACCTCATCAAAGGTCATACACATTAACAGAAAACCTAGTCATATAACGGAGGAGACAATTATTATTTCGAGTCAGTGGCATGGCAACAGCGCATCAATACGGGCGCTTTTTGTCTCGTTTTCCCCCCGCGCCTAGTATAATCCACAATCCTACGGCCTAAATTAACATAATTATGATTGACAGTTAAAATGATACCAGGAACAGCAAAATAAAAATAGCAAAGGGACAAATTATAAAGTACAAAATTTAATACGTACCTATACTAGGTACAATTCAAATAATAAATAATTGAAAATCGCAATCCAATTTATCTTTGCAGTCGGGCCCTCTTATATTTAAAAAAAGAAACATGCATTTTATACACACGTATTGCCGTGAATGAAAAATACGTCTAGCTTATCTTTGAACGTTAATTTTGTACCGGGTTTCAGAGGCGAAGTAAAGAACTTCTTGAAATACCAACAATGTCCGATGTAGTCAAGACCCGCTCGGCCTCGTGGGCTGCCGGGCCTCTGTCGGACGCCCCGGGCCTTCAGCCCTACGCGCAGCTCGGCCTGTGGCTTTGCAAGGGATCCAAGCGAACCGTCGGGTCTCCGGCCCTCCAGTTCGCTTGTTAAGACAGTTCGGTAGGGCAGTTGTATCGCCAGGGCTCGATCGTGACGCTCCGGGCCTTCGGCCCTGCGCGCAACTCGGCCTGCGGCCTTCACAAGGGTTCCAAACGAACCGTCGGATCTCCAGCCCTCCAGTTTGCTTGTTAAGACAGTTAAGGTAGGGCAGTTGTATCGCCAGGGCTCGATCGTGATGCTCCGGGCCTTCGGCCCTGCGCGCAGCTCGGCCTGCGGCCTTCACGAGTGTTCGAAGCGAACCGTCGGGTCTCCGACCCTTCAGTTCGCTTGTTGAGACAGTTAGATAGGGCAGTTGTACCGCGGGTGCTCGATCGTGACGCTCCGTGCCTTCGGCCCTACGCGCAGCTCGGCCTTCGGCCCTCTGGCTGGGTTTATTTAGCTGCTGGGGTAGTTGAACGCTTGGTAGCAAAATTTTCTCGGAGCTCGGTCTTCGGCCTCGCTTTAAATTACTTAGAGGTGAACCACTTGGGGTGAAGCTCCGGGAAAGTTCGAGCAATGTTCCGTCCCTTCCGCAGCGAGGCCTTCAACCGCGCCCAAAATTACTAGGGTTCGGGACTGCGAAGTGAAGTTCCGGGACTTTGGCCCTCCTCCAGGTTGGTCTATGGCCTCCCGACCTGAAAGCGCGCCCTTTGGCTTTTTGTTCCGGGGCGCCGTCATCTTGAATTGTTTCCAATTTTATTTCTGGGTAGGCTATCACTCCTGGCCCACATAATGCCCGTATACCAAATTTACCTTCGGCCCTCTGGCTGGGTTTATTTAGCTACTGGGGTAGTTGAACGCTTGGTAGCTAAATTTTCTCCGAGCTCGGCCTTCGGCCTCGCTTTAAATTACTTATAATTGGCACACTCAGGATTTCGGCTTTTTGTTCCGAGGCGCCGTCATCTTGAATTATTTCTATAATTTTTTCAGTGTATCACTCCTGGCCCACATAGTGCTTGTATGCCAAATTTCAGCGCGATCGGACCATTATTTTAAATGTGTCTTGTAAATCTGGAGAGCCCAGAAGTCACACACTCGGATTTCCAGTTTCCAGCCCGATCGGATAAAATAAAAAATAGAAAAAATCGTCGATAAGATGTTATTTGCATAATAGTATATTGCTATATTCGACTCTTCCTTATTGACAACCGATAATGTGAGTATTTTTTTCGAACAAAACCTACATATTAACAAAGTGCGGCCCGCGTCAATTTCGTTAACTGCTATGTGGCCCTTGGATGGTAAAAGGTTGCCGACCCCTGATCTAGACTAATCGTTCGGCTCTTGACATGTAAAAAGTGGAGTTTCGTCCAGTGTCAGGTCACGTGCAACTCTATGGTTTGTCAAACTAGGTATAGGGTATAGAATAGATCGTCCAATGGAAATTTAACTAAACGCACGGGACTGTACCTATACTACCTGCGTACAACAAACATCCTGTTTGTGGTTCGGTATCACTATCTTTGAGGAAATTTGACTCTAGGTACAAGTATCTACCTATTATAAAACATGTCTATCTGTGATTTGTCTTGACGGACAAACTTGAATGTTCCTATGGAGAAATAGGAATGAAAATATTAATTTATTACGTTACGGCGTATTATAAGTTCCATGCTATGACATTTTATGGTAGTTTTTTATGCATGTTAGTTGTACCTATGGCTATTTGAAAAAAAACAAGTCTCGCCAAGTTTCGTCCCGGTTCTTCTCGGGTCAGTGGTGTAGTTTTCATTTCATGTGTATGATGTGTATGCCGATTGTTGCCGATTTCTAAGAAGGAACATTTGATAGTTTAGAAATGAGCTTACCATATAATGACGTTAGGACTATCGGAAAAATGATGAGTTTTTACCCTTATATAAATAAGGATTAATCTATAGCTGGCAAAAGTTCATGCTTAGAAATCAGCAACTATAGTTAAATAAAAAATCGTTCGTCTTTGATATTATGTGTACGTACACGAGTTTGTCAAGACGCTTGAATAAATAAAATACCTTTTTCAGAGAATAAAGGTAGAAGATACAAGTCATCATCGTGAGTTGACTGCTGCTACGTACTCCCCGAAGACGTGAGTACCAATACTGTAGTGCTTTACAAAACAATACAATATTTATTTATTGTTCACCCAATAAAAAAGTAGTGTAGGTAGGTATTTTAATTTGACACTCGTCGAAAGTCTTAGCGAACGGAGTATTAAGTGTGCACTGTTAAGTGATAACTGTCATGCTTTTTAGGTCCATTAGCCACGTAAATTGCATTAAATACATTACCTACATTGAGTATCTGTCCCCTGGCCTAACTCTCAATATCTCATGTTATAGATACTTGTTGCAAACAATGATGCGTTTTCAGCGGAGGCTCATCGAAATACAGTACACGGGCCAATGCCGGCACAGTCCTTCACAGCTACGGCGACGAAGATCTATTGCAAGTCATCACCACTCCCAGCGGGCCCACAGATGCGCTCAATGTCGCGCAGGTGCCTAATCATGACGGCGAGTTATACACTAAAGCCATGTAAGTGTCCTTTATGTCAAACTTAGGCGACTAAAACAGTACACGGGGCAATGCCGCTACCATGAACATCTATTAAAAGTCGTCACCACACGCAGCGGGCCCACTGACGCGCTCAATGTCGCGCAGGTGCCTAATCATGACGGCGAGTTATACATACACTAAACCCATGTAAGAGTTCTTTAAACTTACGTCACTAAAACGTCACACGTCGGGGCAACGCAGCTACAATGAACAACTATTTCAAGTCATGAACTGGGGGCTACCATCACGATCTAATGCGATACAGTTTAGGACCTAATCTAAATCGCGATGTGTCAGTATCATATCGACGGTAGAAAGGCTAATTGCCTTAAGCGACACTTTGGGCGATATTGAGTTATTTATATCATCGGAATCGGCAGATTTTTCTCCGTCGATTGAGCTCGGTTTCATAGCGATCAGACGATTTTGATGGCGGTTAACACTTCTGAAATTTGGTACAGCGTTAAAAAAATCAAGGCATGAAGCAACATAAAAAATTGCATTTTTGAATGAAACGTGACTTGACCCACAAACATGTTTGATTCGTACCCGCTTAAGCGGTTTTTACTTTCCCAACTTTGATATTCGTTTTGATTTGAACCTTTTGGCTTTACTCCATCACACACGAGCATCGTCGTTTAAGCCAATTGAACTTCAACAAAAAAGTGCCACCATAGGCGTTTAAAGCATTTAGCCTCCATTTAAAATAAAAGAAGCATGTCGCTTGAACCATTTAGCTCTTCCCAATTTTTTAGGGCATGGGTCGCTTCAATCAAATACGTAAAACCCTAAACCATAAAATGTATGTTACTTAAGCATTTTGAACCTCTTTTTATAGATGAGAATGTCGGTTGAAATATAATATTCGTTTGACCTGTGTCATTTAAATCCTTATAATAAAATCATAATGCATCATATCAGTGTAGCTTAAATCATCAAACATTTCTATGAGAAACTTTTGACTCGGCGGTACAATCACACTCTTGCCGCCGTCGGTGCTTTTTGAGCCGCTCGCCTATAACTACCGCCGCCCCCCGGCCCGCGCGGGCGCGTCAATCACTTGTAGTGGCGCATGTGCCGTAGTGATTTGTGTGTGATACTGAAATCATGTATTTCACATTATGAAATAATTTAATTATTGTCATTGTTATTTCTTGATTATTTTATAATAATTCAAGTTTAAGTCTACATACTTACGTATTTCTGCCGCTCATATTGTAAAAAATAAACGGACTACAGATATAATAAAAAAAATTAAGATTAAAACACGTAACGTATCAAGCGTAGTAATAAATTAATTAAAGATGTTATGCAAAAGGAGCATTTTTTTCCAACAAAAGCGACAGAAAGGTTTTTGCGGATGAAACGCTGTAATCAATATCCGCAATTTTTCTAAGACTGATTCGGCCAAATAACTATCTAATTATGTTATTAGAAGCAAATATTTTTCTTTATATATCAATAAAAATTGAGAAAAACGATTTTCATTCATTTTGTTTTCTTTAGACCTGCAGAGTAATTATACCTTTGTCTCTAAATATCCGAGCTTCAACCACCATGTTTAATCATATTATTCATATAATTCCTGAGATTTAAGCAATCCGTTTTTCAATGAGTGTGTATCATTAAGTCAATTAGAATCGCCACTTATTTCCATTAAAGAATCGCTTAAACTGTTTAGCCTTACCCCGTTGTATAGTAAAAATAGCGCTTAGCTCATTTAGCCTTCTTTTAAAAAAAATGCACTTGTACACTACAGTCAATTGTCTTGCCTCCGGCGGCAGACGCTGTTGGTATTTGAACCAATTAGCCTTTCTCTCATTTTTAGCAAATTTGTCTTAAGCGACCTTTATTTCGAGACATAATAAACTAATTTTATCAAGGTAGGAACCAAATTATGCGCCTTTATATCTTGAATATTTGATGGCAGTTGCGTTACAATATACCTGTTATTTTTTTTGTAGCGATTTTTTTTCTAAAAAATAAAACTTTAAACGGCTCTCCTGTAAAGTTCATAAAATGTCGGTTAAGTCAATTAGCCTTTCTACCGTCGATATAATACTTAACTGTCGAAAACTAAAAAACCGAACCTAATCTGAATCGCATTTATGAGACTATGGTAGCCATGTACGCTAACTCCAGGTAAGTGCCCCGTGATAAAATACAGCACACAGGCAACGCCGGCACAGTGCTTCACAACTACGATGGAGATCTTTTTCGCGTCAGGCAACGTTGGTAGTTCTTTATGACTTCGTTCTATATTTTTTATAGCTATCATACCGTAACATTATCAAGTTATGGACGCCTGAAACTACATTCAGTGTCCATATATTTAATGTAAAAATGAATAGAGCAATATATTCTGCGAGCGCCCCGGTTTAAGTGCATCTTCATTGAGCTTATTGACAGTTCGTAGAAAAAGCCAGTTTACCTAAGTAATATTTACTATCACAATAGGACGTATTTATGCAAAAAGGAACCAACCCACAAGAATTTTTCGTTCTAATTAACACCTAAACTCAAAACAAAAAAGAAAATTTTTACAATGACAAATTAGTATGGATTGGTTCTTTTCTGCATAAATACGTCCGGTATATACATTAACGAGCGCGGGCCGTGGGCAACCGAAACACAGCCTTGCTTTTATTTTCTACGGCGGCGATTTATGCAAGTCATCGCCACGCCCAGTGGGAACCATGACGTGCGCAATGCCATTCTGCTAAACCATGATGGCGGATCACCGTTTTACACTAACCTAACATCAAAGTCAAGGGCATATAGTATTCGTATTCATTTTCTCATATTATATCAACAGAAGTATGAAATATGGTTTATACCAGTTTTCTCGTTTTCTGATTACCACCGACAATCATTTACTACAAATAAAAAAACTAAAGTGGGAGAGCATATTTTTTTGTTGAGGACGAACGGAGTATGCTTGTTTTATGTATCTCTCTAAGCGTCCTTCGAAAAGTTGGATATTTAATCAAATAATGCTAACGTACTTAGAATATGCATGTTTTATGTTCTTTGAATATGGAGCCTTTTTTAATTTAGTTTAATTTTTACTTATAATGTTTTGTACCTCTATCAGTCGAGGACAACGGAAAAAAAATAAAGCGATACGTCACCTAAATCGGTGGCGTGACATTACACCGCGACTAAATGACAACCTATAATTACCCCTTTTTATTAAGGTGGCGACTGACTAGTAACATTTTGGTGTAATGTAACGTGATACAACACGAGCATTACAACAGTCAGTGCAGCGAGCCGAGCCGCTCGCCGCGAGCACCGCGTGCTCCACTCGGCTGTCGGTTTTTACGCGAATCCCTTTGATTGTTACATTACAAGTCAGTACAGGTTCGCTGGTAGCCGCGAGAGCATTTCTACCGTCATTTTCTTTGTGAACTGGATTTTAATAAAAAACTAAATATGGAATGGGATAGAGAGAAAGTTTTATCATTTATTGACAAATACAGAGAACAGGAAATACTGTGGGATCCCACGAATAAAGATCATTTCAATAAATTAAAAAAAACGATGCGTGGAAAGAATTATCTGACGAAATACAAATTACAGTTGATGAGGCCAAGAATAAAAATTACTAGTTTACTTGCCTCCCTAAGAAGAGAGATAGCAAAAATAAAGAACCCTGTATTGACCAGTAAACTCTTGATCCCGAAGAATATTTGTTATATTCGTGTCGCTGTTCCTCCTTTTGTACAAATTAGATATCCAATATCGTTTCATCTTTTTCTTCTTGTTTTTCATAATATAACAATAACTTAGTAAATTAAGTGAAGCACACGCGACCACAATATCTGCCATTTTTAAACAAAATGGACGGAGCACAAATGCACAGAGCGTTCACGATGAGCGTTCGCTGCATAGCTGTAATGTAACTACTACTGTAATGCAACATGCTCGCTTTGAACGATACATTACAAGCAAACGTTACAAGTCAGTCGCCACCTTTATACCTGTCATATCTAGGATCCGAACCGACCGTATGCGAAGTTTCGTATGTGACCATTTAACAAATCTGCTTTATTGCAGGTTTGGCTTCGAACTGCTGCCCGAGAAAGCCAGCATATATGACGCACACATCAGCTACGTATCGCGGCACATCATGAAAAAGGCCAACATCACAGAGATGAGCTCTGTCAGGCACAAAACACAGGTTTGAATATCAGTAATTTGAAGCCGTATTATAAAGCTACAATTACCAAAGGGCGCTCGCGATTAGTTAAGCTCTTGTCAAACGTTGTTAACACCCGTAACCGTAAGCGCCTATAACGTATTTCTTAACATCTCGTTCGTATTGAGGACTTTGGACTGAGATGGATAGAAAGTTAAGCAAAAGCTAGCGTTACTGCCGCTCATGATGAGGATACTACTGTATTAGTGATGCTTTGAATCAAACATTTCCAGTTGTATGGTAGCAGGTTGCGCCTGGGTGCCTATTGCGAAAATCGTAAATCTGGAAATCACTGTCTTCACTCCAAATATGCCTCAATTATTGACAGAAATTTGTTCGAAAATGTCGGTTCGCGATAAACCTCCCTTGTTAGAAGACCATCGTTTCGTTGTAACTTGAAGCTAAAGTTTTACGGGTTAGTTATATATTTTGTTGACATTTCAGACGGAAGTGACCGTAGCAGGGCGAATAGAGTGTGATGCAGACGCGAGACTCAACCCAAAATGCGTTGTCTTGCAAGGCACGTGGGAGCACTCTCTGAGCCAGGCAGTGCCCGTCGATTTGGACGGGTGAGTTTATCTTGCGGTATTTTGATTGAACTTTATTTATTAATTACCTAAGGTAACCGCTTTGCTTTGATTTTTGTGATACTACTGACATGTATAAGAGTGAGAGCTGGTAGCCACATGTATTAAAGCATGTGGATCATGAGGATCAGCTGTCGGCCGAGGTTTTCCCAACTGACTACTTAAATGATATATGACACATTTATGGGGTTCTTAAAAATATGCAGGTACAAGTAGAAGAATACCGGTTTCTAAACCAAACATCCACACCACGGTAATTGCTTACCGTCAGGCAGGCCGTATTTTTGTTGGCTGATAACTAGACCGACTATGTTGACTAGATTGAAGCTCGGAGACTATTAGGTACTTAGTTCAGGACAGAGACTGGTCATAATGAAGGACCTTGAACTCTGTACTGTAATTTGCATCTTTGTGATAATTAGCGGTCTAAGTTCGCGGTCGCAATTATAAAAGGCTGATAGCTAACTCAGCAATGTTTCCCTCCAGTTTGAAACAGTATTCCCTGTTCCCCGGCCAAGTGGTGGTGATGCGCGGCACCAACCCGCGCGGAGACAAGTTCTTAGCGCAGGAGGTGTTCTGCGATGGCTCGCTGCCCATACCTGACCATAGAGCGGACATCATCAACGCTTTACAAGGTATTTTTACTTTATCTAGGTTGAAAGGGTATCCCATGTTCCCTGGTCTTCATTTCGTAGTTTATATTATGCCTATTCGAAATCTAAAAAACAATTCTATACCTTATCCAGGAAGTGTAATCACATTATACTGCCGGAACGCGGTTCAGCGCTTAAACGAGCCCTCATGAATTTGATTTTTAAAAGCTATGGAATAATTAAATATCTAATAATTTCAAAAAAATAAGTATCGTGCCGTGGATACACGTCCCGGCATTTATTAGTATAGTATCCTCCTGTAACCCAGTGACTTGCTAAGGTTTACAATTTAGAACTGTCTCTTCAAAACACGAAGGCCGCTAATACAAAATGTCGTATCAGTGGCCTTAGGAGGGTAAGGTTAATTTTAATAAAATAAAATAAATAAATAAATATCTTCGGACATCTTACACAAATCGACCTAGTCACCTAAGCTCAATTAAGGCTTGTGATGTGGGTACCAAGCGACGATATATATAATAGGCTACTTGACTCATATCAAATTTAGTGCAAAACATTATTATTTTCAGTAGTATTTATTGAAAAGATCAATATTTTTCGATTACGGTGTATTAAAAGTGTTTGATGGGTACATATTTTTTATTGAAAAATTTGTTTTATTTTTTTTTTATTTCGTACTCTGAAAACGGTGTCGGCCATGATGTGACGTCATAGGATCTTAAACTAACTTCATGTCGAATCTAAAAGTATTAATAGACGTTCGAATATGGTCCACTCCGCACCGCGAACTTGGTCCGCTTCCTAAGTGCGGTCGACTCGCCACACAATCGCACCGTTCAAAAACGGTCCAGTGCTTTTCGTGCTACTAGACAGTGATCACGTCGACATGCCTCCGATTTTATCCAAAAAAGCTAAAATCGCGTTAGTTGTGGCAACCATCGTCGCTACAACACCAATTAATAGACAGAAAAAAAAAAAAAGAATGGCCAAAATTGTATTTAAAAGGCACAGAGTCATATAGTTATATGCGACTTATTAGAGACCTCGATGACGAAGATTTTCGTACATATTTTCGCATGAATTCTGATGCATTTGCTGAATTGCTTGGAAAATTTTCGAATTTTTTGTGTACTTTTAATTAATTACCTACAAATAAAGCGCGGAACGGTGCGGTGGCGCCGTCCACACGAGCGAACTTGGTACGGACCGCAACAAATCCTGTGGGAAAACCATCTAACCGACCGCACCGTCAATAATAATAATAATGTCAGCGGACCGCTGAACACACCATCGAATTTGGTACGGAGCGGACCAAGTTTGCGGTGCGGACCATATTCGAACGTTTGTTTTCGGTTTGAGTGACGTCACACCACAGATAATCTAAGCATTAACATGGCTAGTATCGTTTTCGCGCGGTACCGAAAGTTTAAATTTTAAGTTATAATTTTGCGGTTTTCTAGGTCGTGAAAAAATATATTTATATTTTTTTTCTGTTAATCAGACAATGATTAATAATATAAGACAAACTTTAAAAATGGGTCAAGTAGCCTATTATGTAATAGATAGATACTTAAATACATAGACAGCCATTAAGAAAATAGCATGAGACAATTAACGCCCAAATCATATTATTATGACAATTCTGAACTAAATAGCAGTATTCTACGGCGAGTGCTACAAACGAATGTACATTCTTCATTACGAATAATACCATTTAATTCCAGGCAACATGTCAATGGTGGTCGCGGCAGGCCCGTACACGACCTCAGACAACTTGTCCTACGAACCTCTGAAAGACCTGGTCGCGTACATCAGCACGCATAAACCACACATCGTCATCATGATAGGACCCTTCATGGACGCGGACCACGCCAAGTTGAAGGACAACACTTTGGCAGAGACTTACAAGTCGCTGTTTGAGAAGCTTATGGATAGTTTAGCTGAATTAAATACTAGTTGGTGAGTTGGTAATTATAATTCATCATCAGCCTATGACATTCCACTGCACACATTAGGAGGTAAATGCCTATAATCGCCACGCTGGGCAAGCGATTTGGCGACCGCAGTAATGTGTCCACTATAATGACGCTGCTGCCCATCATCAATCTTTTATCAAATGATGGTCAGTGACACTTCGATCCCTTAGTCGACTCTTACGACACCCGCAGGAGGAGTTGGGGTGGTGACAAATGTATTCTTAATGCCGTCGCCACGCGGTCATGGACTATAATTATAGTAGACTAATTTAATACAGCAAATGGAGGAAAGTCGGACTTTGAATTAAATTAAAGGCCTGGTGGCGTACATTACCCCACATAGAGTGATAGACCCGCCAACACGCCATAAACGGACCGCTTCAGCCAGTCAGTCCGGTACAATTTGTTGCAGGCCTACAGTTCCCATACAAAGTGACTACTTGAAGCGGGCCCTGTATGGACGGTCATAATGGCTCGGACAAACACACGCGTTTTGAGGACGTAGCGTGAGCGTGGGTTAGAAGGATGTGCGTGCATCGCAGAGCGCTGTTCTGCGCTCTCATCGCGCCACGCTCACGCCGCTCTCTCAAAAAGCTTCGTATCCACTAGAGGCAGCCTCGGGTCGAGCGGCCTCAGTTTGAGGCTGCACGCTCTGAGGTAACAGTTACGGATCAGCTCGAGGCGTGTCGCCTCAGCTTGATCCGTAGCTGTTGCCTCACGAGCGACCGTCTCCACTAAACACACGGCTCGGACTGAGAGAGACTTTGAGCACGGCACAGAGACCGACAAAATATGGCTCGGCTCGCGGCGACGAATTTGCCTCGCGTCGCGGCGTGCCTCAGGTTGAGGCAGCGTCTCCACTTGCGCAGCCTCGGAGTGAGGCAGCCGCTCGACCCGAGGCTGCCTCTAGTGGATACGCGGCTAAACGCGTGTTCAACCTAGCCTTTAGCCACACATCGTCACATAACGGAAGTCAATACTTGGTGAATTGTCAGTTTTCTACACTTAACTAATTGGATGTAGAAATTGGAGTCTTTACCCTGAATCTCTCAAGACCTGGAGCCCGTTTCTCGAACGCTTGTAACTTGTAATACAAGTGGAAGTCCCTTTTAACCCTTAAATGCTTGACCTTGACAAAGATTTATTCAAATTTGAATTCTGACGGGTTGTTAATAGAGTCGAGAATAGATGATGCATATATACATCACTATGCATTGTTAATAAGATAAGGACTTCCGCTTGTATTACAAGTTACAAGCTTTCGAAAAATAGGCCCCTGGTCATCATGACTGGGCTCTTCATGAATGGACTTTGATCACGACAACTTTTTGATGGACATTTAATACTTTTACATCACCATCATTTTAGCCGTTTATCGCCCATTGCTGACCATAGGTCTCTCTTCCTGTACGCCACTTGTTAGATACGGATAAGCATCCTTATTCCGAGTCTAGGAAATAGGAAACCTCCAGAAACAATACAGGCTGATCCAAAGTCCAAACCAGTAAGTTGTAAAGAAGCTGTATATGAAAATGCTTAAAAATATGTCCCAGTCTGCGATTATATATAACATGGACGCCTAACGCCAGCTCAAAAATGCCCCCAAAACCAATTGTTCAATTGTGCCAAGATGGGGGCAGGACATAGCGGTTTTCGTGACACCGTGCATATTTCGGCGCAACATCTTTGACAAATGTTTATTGAATATCGCCAATCAAAACTTTGATGGACCAATCACAACTATTTATAAATGGCGGTATAAGTTTTTATAGGTTGACATTCTAATTCATTGCCGTGGTGCATTGAACAGGGGGTGACACGTGTCAACTAAAATTCAGGACCGTTTTTGAAAGGCAATTTAGTATGGCGTGCGGCTTCCATGTTTTATTTGTTCGTAGGTCCCAGTGCACTTTAGATCCGTGTAATAAGAACGTCGTAACATAATTTAAAGCGGATTCTTTAGATTCATATTTTTTTGCACTTGACTGTACCAGTAGACAGTTCAATAAACGCAAAGTGATGGCACGTGAGAAGTATGGGCAGCTAAGGAAAGGCAAACCTAAGCCTTTCGTTTTTACATATTCATAATGTATACGAGTATAGCTTACTGATTACCAACAGCCCGTATCTTTTCTCACCTATGAGTACATATTTAATTCGCACAAGGCCGCTAAATGGTTTAGTAAAGGTGAACTTATGGGGAATTCTTTAAGTAAAAACTACGAGTTTAGTGTACCTACATATTACATTTTCCTTAAGGAGACATGTTTTTTTCTTCAGAGTTGCGATTTGTGTGATCAATTAATCATTCATTCAGCTATGTAACATGTTTGTTTTGAAAAATGTTTTAAGGTAAATAACTAAATACACCGTGTTTTTATTGATTTCCGTTAAATTGGACAGGTTACTAGGGACATTAATAGAAGTTGCCTGGTATATCGGCTTTTGTTAATTTTGTAAAATTTTTTTTTTTTTTTGTGTTCATACATTATATTTGTAATGGCAAGTGTGAGAGAACCTTAAGAATAAGATCTCGGGCGACTGACGGCTGCTGACGGCACATGTCAAAATAAGTAACAGTAGGATGTAATAAAGGTTGCAAGTTGCAATACACTTGTTCAGTCATTAAACTTATTTTTTTAATAACAGTAAGAGTTAAAGTTAAGACACTAGTTTCTTATATATTTTTATTTTTGACCTAAATAAGCTTCCCTTAAATTTAACGGCAATCAATAAAAACACGGTGTATATATGATATAGCTTTACGTTTACCCCATGCCATCTCGCGCCGGTATTTATATGTTAAGTTCCCATTAATATATATTATTGCGTTCAATATATTCGTACTTGAGATGACTTATGAATCTTATGATGAAAATGTTTACTACACTTACCATACCTATATAGAATTAGATGTAGTTTTTTTTACGAGTAAACAGTTGGCAAAATTACCTATTATTATGAATATGACACAGTACGTTACGTTATGGTTTCCTAGGCTTGGCTTAAATAAATGAGGAACTATATAAGAACTTTTTACCGCAAGATATTGGTTGACTTAACTTACTTTAAGACCGATTAATAAATAGACCAACACGCATGTGCTTAAAGGTTAAACCACTTTAGACATTTCGATGGCGTAGCGTCTTGAACTCGAGTCAGCTTCAAAAAGTTAAGCAGATTAAGGGCCAGTTTCACAATCACCGGATAAATATAACATTATCACTATCCTTTTCCGTAGGCGTACCTATAAAAGAAACAGCTAACATTTATCTGAAAGATATATTTTAATCGGCGTTGTTGAAACAGACCCTAAATATAAATCTTTCTTTCCAGTCCATCAACCAAAATATACATAGTAGCAAGCCACCGCGACGCGTTCCACCTGAACATATACCCCACGCCGCCATACTCGACGCGCCGCAAGCACCCGCACGTGCACTTCCTGCCCGACCCCTGCACGCTGAACATCGGCGGCATCATCGTCGGCGCCACCAGTGCTGACGTCATCATGCAAGTCAGCCAGGAGGAGATCTCTCTGTGAGTATAGTAGCAAGCCAACGCGACGCATTTCACCTGAACATATATCCCACGCCGCATATTTTATAATGCACATATTTTTCGACGCATCTTTTGTATTTTTATATACAGTTTTTTTTTCTACTAATAAACGACTAGGACGCTAGGACGCACAATTTGTGTTAAATGTGGCAGTTTTATGCCCGTCTATCACGGCGTGCGGAGCGGAATCATTAATGGCTCCGTTTAAATTTCACCGCTGGTAACGCTTGTAGTTGTAAACTGCATACCAATATCAACAGTTTGTTAGCAATGGAAATGAAACGGGTCCATTAGTGAGTCCGCTTCGCCCGTGGAGGAAGGCAGACATAAGGTTTATGTATTCTTACACGAATTAATAGGCTTAAGTTTTTACATCCGATATTTTTTCAATAACGTCGTTTTACTCATTGATCTTCATGGATGTATTAATTTTGCACCAGAGAAAACAAAACTAACACCCTTGAGATATTGTTTGACAGGCAACACCAGGTGGCTTATGAATCATAAGTTATGATTAGGGGTCGGAACTATGGGTGCAAAACCTTAACAAAACTTTAAAATTGACATATGGGAACACAATTAAGCCAAGAAAAATACGAATATTATTGAAAAATCTATATCCAATTTTATTCCCTATCGGAATCATCAACTTACAATGTGTGGGTGTGTAGATATGTATATTTTGGATGGATGTATGTGTTATGTTAAGTTCATTTGGGAAGTTTTGTTAAAGTTTTGCACCGATAGTTCCTACCCTTAGTTATGATGGTCACGCGTTTACCGTTTATCGTACTACTCGTCACTTTCGCACTTGCATTTGTTAGAACCTGACGGCAACAACGATGAACGATTAAACACCCTACCATTATAACCATCGAATCGGATTTTTGGGGTTGTTCTTAAAGACTCTGCTATAATTGGTTGCAGAGGCATGGGCGGCGACAAGCTCCCCCGCATGGCGAACCACGTGATCCAGCAGCAGTGCTACAGCCCGCTGTTCCCGGCCTCGGCGCCGGCGGACGCGGCGCTGTGGGCGCGGCACGCGCAGCGGCCCGCCGCGCCGCACGTGCTGCTGCTGCCGTCGCAGCTGCGGCACTTCGTGAAGGTGTGTCCGCGGTGTAGAGGCGCGGGTCACGTGACCCGGGCAGCAGTGCTACAGCCCGCTGTGGGCGCGGCACGCGCAGCTGCCCGCCGCGCCGCACGTGCTGCTGCTGCCGTCGCAGCTGCGGCACTTCGTGAAGGTGTGTCCGCGGTGTAGAGGCGCGGGTCACGTGACCCGGGCAGCAGTGCTACAGCCCGCTGTGGGCGCGGCACGCGCAGCTGCCCGCCGCGCCGCACGTGCTGCTGCTGCCGTCGCAGCTGCGGCACTTCGTGAAGGTGTGTCCGCGGTGTAGAGGCGCGGGTCACGTGACCCGGGCAGCAGTGCTACAGCCCGCTGTGGGCGCGGCACGCGCAGCTGCCCGCCGCGCCGCACGTGCTGCTGCTGCCGTCGCAGCTGCGGCACTTCGTGAAGGTGTGTCCGCGGTGTAGAGGCGCGGGTCACGTGACCCGGGCAGCAGTGCTACAGCCCGCTGTGGGCGCGGCACGCGCAGCTGCCCGCCGCGCCGCACGTGCTGCTGCTGCCGTCGCAGCTGCGGCACTTCGTGAAGGTGTGTCCGCGGTGTAGAGGCGCGGGTCACGTGACCCGGGCAGCAGTGCTACAGCCCGCTGTGGGCGCGGCACGCGCAGCTGCCCGCCGCGCCGCACGTGCTGCTGCTGCCGTCGCAGCTGCGGCACTTCGTGAAGGTGTGTCCGCGGTGTAGAGGCGCGGGTCACGTGACCCGGGCAGCAGTGCTACAGCCCGCTGTGGGCGCGGCACGCGCAGCTGCCCGCCGCGCCGCACGTGCTGCTGCTGCCGTCGCAGCTGCGGCACTTCGTGAAGGTGTGTCCGCGGTGTAGAGGCGCGGGTCACGTGACCCGGGCAGCAGTGCTACAGCCCGCTGTGGGCGCGGCACGCGCAGCTGCCCGCCGCGCCGCACGTGCTGCTGCTGCCGTCGCAGCTGCGGCACTTCGTGAAGGTGTGTCCGCGGTGTAGAGGCGCGGGTCACGTGACCCGGGCAGCAGTGCTACAGCCCGCTGTGGGCGCGGCACGCGCAGCTGCCCGCCGCGCCGCACGTGCTGCTGCTGCCGTCGCAGCTGCGGCACTTCGTGAAGGTGTGTCCGCGGTGTAGAGGCGCCGGTCACGTGACCCGGGCAGCAGTGCTACAGCCCGCTGTGGGCGCGGCACGCGCAGCTGCCCGCCGCGCCGCACGTGCTGCTGCTGCCGTCGCAGCTGCGGCACTTCGTGAAGGTGTGTCCGCGGTGTAGAGGCGCCGGTCACGTGACCCGGGCAGCAGTGCTACAGCCCGCTGTGGGCGCGGCACGCGCAGCTGCCCGCCGCGCCGCACGTGCTGCTGCTGCCGTCGCAGCTGCGGCACTTCGTGAAGGTGTGTCCGCGGTGTAGAGGCGCCGGTCACGTGACCCGGGCAGCAGTGCTACAGCCCGCTGTGGGCGCGGCACGCGCAGCTGCCCGCCGCGCCGCACGTGCTGCTGCTGCCGTCGCAGCTGCGGCACTTCGTGAAGGTGTGTCCGCGGTGTAGAGGCGCGGGTCACGTGACCCGGGCAGCAGTGCTACAGCCCGCTGTGGGCGCGGCACGCGCAGCTGCCCGCCGCGCCGCACGTGCTGCTGCTGCCGTCGCAGCTGCGGCACTTCGTGAAGGTGTGTCCGCGGTGTAGAGGCGCGGGTCACGTGACCCGGGCAGCAGTGCTACAGCCCGCTGTGGGCGCGGCACGCGCAGCTGCCCGCCGCGCCGCACGTGCTGCTGCTGCCGTCGCAGCTGCGGCACTTCGTGAAGGTGTGTCCGCGGTGTAGAGGCGCGGGTCACGTGACCCGGGCAGCAGTGCTACAGCCCGCTGTGGGCGCGGCACGCGCAGCTGCCCGCCGCGCCGCACGTGCTGCTGCTGCCGTCGCAGCTGCGGCACTTCGTGAAGGTGTGTCCGCGGTGTAGAGGCGCGGGTCACGTGACCCGGGCAGCAGTGCTACAGCCCGCTGTGGGCGCGGCACGCGCAGCTGCCCGCCGCGCCGCACGTGCTGCTGCTGCCGTCGCAGCTGCGGCACTTCGTGAAGGTGTGTCCGCGGTGTAGAGGCGCGGGTCACGTGACCCGGGCAGCAGTGCTACAGCCCGCTGTGGGCGCGGCACGCGCAGCTGCCCGCCGCGCCGCACGTGCTGCTGCTGCCGTCGCAGCTGCGGC
Organism: Thaumatotibia leucotreta; assembly: GCA_025490895.1. NCBI lineage: Eukaryota > Metazoa > Arthropoda > Insecta > Lepidoptera > Tortricidae > Thaumatotibia > Thaumatotibia leucotreta. The sequence goes on along the minus strand of JALPQI010001394.1, from coordinate 77,060 downwards.
ACTTCGTGAAGGTGTGTCCGCGGTGTAGAGGCGCGGGTCACGTGACCCGGGCAGCAGTGCTACAGCCCGCTGTGGGCGCGGCACGCGCAGCTGCCCGCCGCGCCGCACGTGCTGCTGCTGCCGTCGCAGCTGCGGCACTTCGTGAAGGTGTGTCCGCGGTGTAGAGGCGCGGGTCACGTGACCCGGGCAGCAGTGCTACAGCCCGCTGTTCCCGGCCTCGGGTCACTTCACCACTATATAATAATAGTACAATATTATAGAGGCCGGGACGAAAGGGATTGCCGACCGAAGACATATAGACGGCCGAGCGTAGCGAGATCCGATAGGTCTGAGGCGAGTAAGGTTCGAGAAATATAAATTGAACGTTTATTGTTACTATAATGTAGGTAGAAAGTTACCAATTTATATTTCACGAACTATAACCCTATATTATTTCCGGCCGAGGTAAGTATGTATAGAGCTTTTCTCAAACATGCAATGAAATAAACAACAAATACATCAAAGTTTTCTTTTTAATACATAGTATTGCGTAGTGGCAGAATGTCATGATACCTTTGCTACAAATTTATGTGGAATGGAATTAAAAAAGAGCACTTTGCCGGCCTAGGCCTTAACGATTTGTATTAAATTCCATTAACGACTTCTTGTCCTAGTAGCACCTGAAACGTCATCAGGCATTTGGCAATAACAACAATATTTCATTGCATGTTTGAGAAAATAGTATAATAGTACATTACTGCAGATGCCGGGAAAGATGGACTTACCGGCTGAGTAGGTATGGACGGCGGACAGTGATACGAAGCCGGTAAGCCCATTTCACGGCGAGGCATGTATAGTGCTTTTCTCAAACATATGCAATGAAATAAAAAATACGACAATCAAAAAAACAGAATTTAGCTGTTTAGCCTGTTCATAAAAACCGACGCCATGTTTTAAAAAAATATTACTTATTATTAATTCATTATACTTATTTTTTTAATAATGCAATATCAGTAAGAGTTAAGACATTAGTTTTTTTAGAGAAATTGATTATTTTTGACCTAAATAAGCTTCCCTTAATTTAACGGGAATCAATAAAAACACGGTGTATGTATGTCAATTTCGGTCGTACCAATATGTCTATAAGAGCCAAAGGGACAAACAATACTTAGCAGCTTGCTAAGTTAGGAGATGTTTATGAGTAAGGTTAATCTTTATTACATAGTAAATGAAGTACAAAAGGTGGTCTCTACCAGTCGCCCATTAGGCCCCTACGAACAAATAAAACATGGAAGCCGCACGCCATAGTAAATTGCCTTTCAAAAACGGTCCTGAATTTTAGTTGACAAATGTCACCCCTTCTTTAATGCATCACGACAATGAATTTCAATGTCAACCTATAAAAACTTAAACCGCCATTTAAAAATAGTTGTGATTGGTCCATCAAACTTTTGATTGGCTATATTCTATGACCATTTGTCAAAGATGCGCCGAAATATGCGCGGTGTTAAGAAAAGCGCCATGTCCTGCCCATCTTGGCACAATTGAACAATTGATTGTCCATGTTATATATGGTCGCAGTTAGGCCCACTGAAAATAAAAATACAGGTGCGGTATTTGAGAAATCTAACGGCCAATATCCTTACAGGATGTGAACGGCACAGTGGTGGTGAACCCCGAGCGCCTGACGAAAGGCACCGGCGGCGGCACCTTCGCGCGCCTGCTGGTCCGCGGCGACGGCGAGCGGCGCCGGGTGGCCGCGCAGGTCGTTCGCATTTGATATCGTTGTACAATAAAACATTCTGTGAGTATAATGCTGTTTTTTTTTTCTACTCCCGCACTTTTATCTGTCATTTACATCGTCGGGAACACACCCTTAAGCCCCTACCTTACAGATGTCAAGATAAGTCTATATTTTCTATTCCCTATAAACATTAATTTAGAATATATAAGTGGATCCCCAAACAGCTCAAAAAAATGGCCCCAAAAAATGGGCCGCAGAAGTAAATATTGCGGTCCTTTTGCTCCGCTATTCAGTTCTGACAGTTGACATTTGGTCACTTTACGGTATAGCATCATTATTCCTTAAACATAAAAAGTTTCTACTATTTTGCGGTGTTGTTCGCAAATTTGACACTTATTGCTCACTTCACAAAGTTTTTTATTCTTTGAGTTTTTTTTATTATAGTTTATTGTAAGTGAGCGATATTAGCTTCAACTGAAACATGATAGAAATGACTTTTAGTGCCACTTTTCTTGGTTTTTTTGTTTGGCTCAGTGCGTCCATTTATTATTTAATGTCATTGTTGCCTATAAACGCATTCGGGCATACACGCAGTGCGTTTTTGGATTTTAAGACACCTTGTGTATACAAGACGTAATGAAATACATGGCTGCCAACCTAATTTTAAATCTCATTTCTGATGAATCGTAAACCATAGAGGAGCTCACTTTTTTTAATTTTGACGTTTAATGCGCCTGACCTTGACGATTAATAAAAATGTGTGTTGACCTGTTGACTAAGACTGACTGTTGATAACTGTGAGGTCGTAGAAAAAGTATTATATGCAACATTGTTTAACTTAGTCAAAAAATGCTCGTGGCGTCTTTAATAACAATTTTCGGCTTCTCCTCAAATTGTTACCCACGCCTCTCACCTTTTTTGACCTCTCTTAAACAAAGGTTGCATAAAATCCTATAACCGTGTCAGTGCGGATGACACGCCAGAGAATGTTTTTAACGAATGGCGTATGACACAATAGGCGTGTCATCATATTCTATGGCGTAAGGCACGCTTGGCGTATCATCAAAAAATTGGTCGCCGCCATAGTTAGAAGTTTTTGAAAATGGAACACGCAACGAATCGGTTAAGTCTGTCCTTTTTTGAGAACAGCACAGAATAATTAATAGTACTACTAGTTAAGTGTACATAAATCGCGCTGTTAAATCCTCTTGGACGCTTGCCACAGGGCTACACGGCCCGCCGCTCGCGCCGCTCGACGCGAGTCACTCAAGGGAAGGGACGTAAGAAATTACGCTAAATTTTTAGCCAGCGGCATATGCTGAGTGGCACCCATTTTGGTTAAGATGTACGTATTAAGTGTACCTTTTACACCAAATAAATAAATTCTATTCTATACTAAATACTTGTTCGGAATAAAAAAATAAACTTCAGCCTAGTCATTAAAATTGTTATAAAATATTCAGACATTAATGTATTACATACAATTTCAACAAACAAAAACTTAAAGTCTACCATTGCTAAATAATGAAAGAACGTCACCTCATCGCTAAAAGAAATTTGATAACATATTTATTTAACTCATTTGAATGCTATAGATTCGATTATTCCTCGCACCTCACTTATTGCAACATTCCCTTCGTTCTTGATTAAAACGACTTTGCACCAGAGCTATCTGAATGCTTGTGGATATAAACTTTGTTTTAAAACTTGCTGGTGTAAACTGCTTTATACGCCAGGAAGCTCTCTAAAGATATGTAATGGGAGTTTACTTTTTCTGCCACTAGGCGGCGCTACATACGCATGAGGTCCAAACAGCTGTCAGATTCATAGGCACTGAATATAAAATATCGAAATTCTATTGTATGTGGAAGTTTATTAATTTTGTAATGGATTACGACTAGAAAACGGTCGCCGAACTGAAGATTGAGCTCTAAAACAAGGACAAAAGTCACTTGTACTAATAGTACATTACTATAGAGGATGGGAAACGAAGGGTTACAGGCCAAGTAGACATATCTGGCCGAAGGAACTGAGGCCAGATAGGAATACGCGGCCTGTAACCCTGTTTCTCGCCGAGATTTGTATAGTGCTTTTCTCAAACTTGCCGTGAAATAAAACGAACCGATTTCGCCGAACCATACTATTTGATTTGTAAATAAACCAATAGTACAGTATCATACAACATTTAAAAAAAAAACATTCGCGCCTAACTTTTTTTTTAAATCTGTTTGAGGTATCCTTTTACCTGGTGGTATAGATAGACATAAGTTCTTTTGACGTTTCAAAACAAAAGACAGTTCGTTTGCAGTCCTAGGTGTGAAATAAATACATGAAATCTCTTTACATCCCAACTAGCAAAATATAGTCATATAGAAGTTGAGACAACGTTTTGCATATAACTTCTAGTCTAATTTGGTTGGTCATATAAACGTAAGGTAAACGGTTATAAAAGGCGAAAGTGGCGCAAATTATAAGACTTATTGGTGAGATAAACGTTAAATAAAGGTTTGCATGGCGACTTAAATCGTTTATTAAAGGTATTGTAACGATTAAGGAATGACCAAAACGTTGTATAAAGAGTACAACAAAAACCTTTACGCGACCTAAATATCACATAAACGTTTTATTACTGACCATTTTGTTTTATAGAAGGTTTAGTATAACCCTTACTCATTGCTTATCGGACTTTTAAGTTACATAAACATTTTTAAGTTTTATTTATAAAACTGTTCCTGACATTTATTTTAGATACGCGCAAAACTTGGTGTGTGTGACAAAAAAGTGTACGGAAAAATAATACAAGGTAATTTTATAAGTTTTGTAATAGAAATTATTGTTCTATATATTGCGCGTTTGCACATTTGGCGTGAGCTGAATTCGTATGGGAAGGTCACTTTACCGTTAAAGTTTATGGTGATATACAGTTTTTTGCTGTCGCGCTCTTAATATATTCGAAATAATTATAATTTATAACAATATTTCTTCATATTTTATTATAGTTAAGGTTAGCCATTTTGGAACAAGTCATGGATTTATACTTATACGACTACAATATAACTTTATCTTAAGTAAAGGTTTTTATAACGACTACAAATTGTCCGCCATTACTAAGCCGCCGTTACTAGTCCGCCACTTCGTTGATACCGTTTCCACGATGTAACGTCCATGGTTTTTTTCTTTTAAATAGTACTGTGATGCTCACGAAATGGCGACTGGTGTTTTATAATATTAATTTCAAATCGACTATAAATTGCATGATGTTTTATAACCGTAACTTAAAATCAATTTAAAAACATATAATCCAATAAAAGGAATATAACGAGTTCGGCAACAACTAAAGGTTTTTCAAAGTTTTTGTTTGACGTTAATATAACCAACTGTTGAATAAAAGGTAAATAACAGTCCCGCTGATATCTTTTTGTCATATTGAAGTTACCTTCAATACCGCTATATAACTGTCGAGTTAAGGTTTTATGATATCACTTATACAACAATAAAATTATGTAGACGTTGTAAAAATGACCTTATTACGACGGTTCTGTTTTTTCTAAACCCTTTATAAGACGAAAACGTTTATACAACTTTGAACATCATTAAGTAAACGTTTTCTTTAAAACCTCTTCATGATTGTTGTATAATTAAGTCCCAAAAACGTTTATTTACCATAGTAATTAGACTATTTGGTAGGACGACTAAACTATCAGATTTATAACGTTTATTTGACTAACAGGTTAACTAAAAACGACTATAAAACTCTTATATGGCTAAAGGTCGTATAACTCTTGATTTATATGACTTCTTTGCTAGTTGGGATGTCATCTTAGCATATGCCACCGGATACATAGTATTTCCGGGTTTAATTTAAAGTAAGTAACATCAACATTCCGTAGCAAGTTTGAGAAAAGAAAATTACTAGAACTTTGATAATTGCATGGGAATTGACAAGGAACAGGATTTTTATTTATTTTAGAAAATAATATTCGTAACGTAATGGTTTTATGAATAAACCAAAAAATATATAGAAAATGAACTTCGCGTATTTTTGACAGTTCGTTAAACCTGACGCCACAGTGCTGCACCACCCCATAGCGGCAGAAAAAGTATCTAAAACCGTTATTGTAATAAAAAATCAGGCGACGTAAATGGGGTCGTTGAGTTTGAGCCACCCGCCGGGCGCCGACCGCAGCGCCATCTGCAGCCCCATGCGCGGCGAGTTGCCCGCCGACCGACGCACTTCCGGATCCTCGATTTGACGGTAGCTGGAATCGATAATGATGTGCTATGAACGACGAAGGCATAAAATAGTACATTACGGCACAAGTCGAAAATATGAAATTAGAAAAGAGTGGCGATGATTTAAATCCACACGATTTACGAATTTCGTTTTTGCACGTGTCTCGTACGACGTTTTTTAGTGCAGATGGCCCTCCGAAGTTTTGGACCTGACGTAAAATGACACACTTCTCGCACTAGAGCCTAAAAAGTACACCATCTGTACTAAAAAGGTTAATTTTGATTAGAGGTGATCGCTAATAGCCCGAGGAACTAGTGCGCTTTTTTTCAGATATTTAAATATTCGAATTGGAAGCCCTAAGTGCAAAGTGTGAGAAAGCTACTCAGAATGTTTTGATTGTCTGTACAAAAAAAAAAGAATGGTTAGATCATATCATAAAGCATTCTTACCTTTTTAAAGTTTCAAGCGGCTCAGTGTTCGCGTTACGGACTCCTGTCTCCGGATCTATAGTTGTCAATACACATCTGAAACATAAATGTATAAATATATTAGTTATCTTTTGGTGTAAACAATTATTTTAAGTCGCGGGCAACTCGCCGCGATTTGGGCTCTACTTTTCACTTACGATCAGGTGGAGTGGAGCCACTTTGTTGTGCCAACATAAAAAAAAAAAATATTAACTTCAATTCAGATAGCATGTAGACTACATTTTGACACGGGAGAATATTCTCCCGAAAGGGAGAATATTCTCCCGTGTCAAATTGATGAACGAATATTCGTTAAAGTATAAATAACTTAACCCTTAAATGCATGACCTTGACAAAGATTTATTCAAATTTGAATTCTGACATGTTGTCAATAGGGTCGAAAGTACGTGATGCATATATACATCACTATGCATTTAAGGGTTAAATTACAATACGAGTTTATAAATCTGGTTCTGTATGTGTGGATCCCATTACCTGGTGCACGGCTTTAGAACCTCGAACACGATGTCTCCTATCTTGAGGAACTTCCAGTTATCCTCCGCGTAGGGCTGCGCCCCATTCAGTACGAAATTGGGACGGAACGAGTGGTGCGACACCCGATCCGAGAGTTGTAAGCGTGTGTTCATTTCCTCTACTGATATAATCCCACAATGTCGTGACAGATGTGCTTTCCATAGAAAAAAAATCAACTGCGAAAGACTCGTTGTCACGGGATTCGAACCCGCTTCCTCTGGATTGCCGGTCCAACGTGCTTCCAATTACACCAGACGACCTTCCGTGAATCACAGCGAATTTAGTCAATGGTATTGTGAAACTAATCACTAGCGACATCTGTACTTAATGTTTCGAAGGTACTACAACCTCAAGCCACTCAAAGACGTGTCGTGTGTCTGTCAAATCGTCCTCTACTGATGCTTAGTTTTCTAAGTTGAACAGAGTTTGTATGAAACTAAATTACCTGGTGCACGGCTTTATAACCTCGAAGACGATGTCTCCTATCTTGAGGAACTTCCAGTTATCCTCCGCGTAGGCCTGTGCCCCTTTCAATACGAAGTTGGGGCGGAACGAGCGGTGTGACACCCGGTCAGTGAGTTGTAAGCGTGTGTTCATTTCCTCTACTGATGCTTCGTTCACCAAGTTGAATGGAGTTTCGTCGGGGAGGGCGCCCTAGAAATTATTAAAGGATATATAAATCTGTTCTACAGTTATTTAATTGACAGAGTTTTTAAAGTGTTCTTTTGATATTCATAAAATGAGTGAAAAGAGCGAAATTTACCATTCAAGATTCCAATGGCAGATTTAATATATATCAACCGGCGATGTACACGGACCGATGTTTAAGCTCGGGCTTGGTGGTGATGGCGGGGGGTTGTGTCTCGCCAAGCAACATTGATAACTTTATTTGTCTATCTATGATGTTACATAATATAGCTCCGTTCTGCTCCAGCTAGTTCAGCCGGTAAAATATGCTTAGATAATTAACCCTAGCGTGTTTACTGCTTTCTATAGTATTATGCGACTGCCGACAAATCTTCCGAAGGTGGCCAGTGGCCATTCTGATCTTGGCTGCGCTCGTTACAAAAAACTTAACAATGTCACAGTGGTCGGAAGCCTTGTTGCCAACCGCGTAGGTAATGCAAGCTTAATAATTTAATTGCCATATGTGTAATGGCGTACTCATACTCACTGTATCATTCTTGGTAAACTTGTAGATCTTGTTGGTGTTGCCTCGCAACGTCCGAGGCTGTTGGGTGGCATAGTATACTAAGCGGAAGGTACTTGAGGGGCGGTCCAAAAGTCTGGAAACAAATAAATTAACTATAACTGTAATAAAGTTTAATTCACATTTCGTACTAGTTTATGTATAATATTAATAATCATTGTGTAAAGGTCAATATCCAAGATTTACCATTTCATAACTTACATTGATAACTACTTGATCTACTTTTTAAACATCGCGTGGTTATCGCGTGTCTGAATGATGCCAACACTAATAAATTAAGGAATGATCGGCCTAAATATTACAATGTTACTTGGTCTGTCATTTTAAAAATATTATATGCGTCAACACGTCTTTATTTCATGTTGTCTACTGTGTTTACGTATATTTTATTTTCTCCCTTATGATTATGAGTGAGGAAAAGCTAAGCAAAAACTTGAAGGACGTACTTGGTAAACCATTCTGAGACTTCTTTGCCGCAGTCAAATACTGGCACTGGAACACCCCACACCTTGGCTTCGAAAGGTTTCTGCAGTGCGATTACCTGCAAATGAACGGCCATATTATATTGATTTAAACTTTCACTATTATCACTCATATTTTAAAGAGAAACGGGTCTTAATCACGTAAACTTACATTTAATTATATCCTGACCTGACGTTTCGGGCATGACGTTACACCCGTGGTCGCAGGCAGTCTCAAAGCCCTGAGTCTGCCTGACGGGTATAATGTCATGCCCGAAACGTCAGGATATAATTAAACGTAAGTTTACGCGATTAAGACCCGTTTGTCTTTAAAATATAAACGGCCATATTATGCCAAATCATAGACAACGCAAAGCTGGGCGAACGCTGACAATCTATACAATATTGATCAGCGGACATAGTTCGTGTTTAGTAGTCACCGTTAAAAGTGGGTATCTTATCTTATACCACGAAGGCCGCAAAAATATCTGACACAACCTTATGAGCGACATAAGAGGGTGTCTCATATTTTTGCGGCGAAGTGCGTAAGCGAAATCGTAAATATTAGACGGTGGGTCTACTACGGGTAGGTATAAGCGGAGTTCATAAATCTACCCAAATACACGCGAAGACGTTTCACTGCATCTCTGTGGATTCAGTATGATGGTTTTTTTTTATCCATGCTAACTTGCATTCGGACGTAGTTCTGCAAAATGGAACCAATCCACACGAATTTGTTGTTGTAATTAACGCCTTAGGGAACATACCCATACTACGTGACCCGTAAGCGTTTTTTTGACCCCTCTTCCCCCTGGTGACCAAGGGTAGTATATGCCAAGACCCCCCCCCCTCCTAATTTTCACGTAGCATTTTTTGGTCTTTGAAAACGCGTACTACGAGAGTGCAGGCGTAGGTTAAATAGTAAATTTAAATTGTAGAATTGTACTTTTGATTTAAAAAATGTAATATGTATTTTAGTACATTTATTAATGCATCAAGGGCGGTTAAAAAGGAGAGTGCCTGTAAATTTAATTTTGTTAATAAAACTTCATCAGGTCGAGTTTTCCAAAAGTCACGTGACAAGATACCAGACCCCCCCTCCCCCTGGTGACCAAGAGTGGTACTTTGACGGACCCCCTAACCCCCCTAAACAGGTCACGTAGTATGGGTATGTTCCCTTAAATCAAAACAAACATGTCAATCTTTAAAATGACAACTTCGTGTGGATTGTTTTGCAGAACTACGCCCATCGTGTATCGTTTGTCTTGTCCTCTTTGGAGGCCTGTCCTCTAACCTCAGCCAAGTTGACATGGACGGGTGGTATTTCTCTGTCGTGTTTGTGCGTGAGGGTGAGCACGGAGCTCCGCACACACGGCGTCACCAGCAGCATCTCAGGGTACGCACGCGCCGTGATGAAGTTGTCCTTCTCGTCGATCACCATCAGGACTCTGTGAAGAGGTAGATTTTAACCTTACTGTCTACAAGGTTTCCACCCTAAGACAAACCTTAATATTTTTTTAACTCTATGTCAATTAGATTAATTTCGATATGAATTAGCAAATTTAAATACGGCACGAGGTTAAAAGACGAGATAAAGTCATATTAGAGTTCGGAGATTCAATGTTATAAACATGAACTAATTCCAGGATAATAAACATAAAGACATCACGTTTGCAAGGTGTCTTATTGAAGCTTCAAAAAACTTTCACTACTCTTACAAGAGTTGTTGTGGAGAGACATTTAGAAAATAATGGTGTACAGACATACTGTAGCTTATGAACTAGTGCTACTATTTAGGGACACCGCGGTGTCGCTTCTTTAAAAACCCAGCCTATTAGGTACCTTGACGATTGACAGTTAGTATAAGAAAATTCGAAGTAGGTATCTGCCATCTGGATTCCTCACGTAAGATCTAAAGAGGTATGGATAAAGAGGAAAGACTCGCCAGAACACTAGGCACTCACTATACGTGACCCTAGTGACAGCAAGTTTTCTAGCCTTATGTGGCGAGAAATCTTTCGAAGTTATTGATAAACTAAGACCGGCCAGACACGGCTTTCTTCAAGCAGTCAATTTGTATGGAAACTACAGTCCGACTGCAGAAATTTGTTCGGGACGGACTGCCTGAAGCGGTCCGTGTATGGACGGTCTAAGCAGAAAATAACAGCCGGGCTATTCTGAATATTCTGTCTTCCGTAGTCACCTCACCTGTCTCGCAGCCACCCATCCTTCAGTCCCAACGTGGAGCACTCCCCAGTCTCCAGCACAACAGGGCCGCATGACTTGATCGGGTATGTGTAGATGTGCTGCAGCGTGCCGACTTGCGTCCACTGTGAGGGTATCCTTGGCTTTTTGATCTCCTGGTATATATGGTACGCGCAGTACGCGCTGCCGAGGACTCCGGCGGTCACAGCGGCCGCTGTAGTGTATGGAGCTGCAACGGGATACTTTATTAGGAAATAACCCCCGTATTCATAAAGCTCATGTCCCTTTCGGTCTTATCAATATATCTGTATTTATTTATCGTATGGCATAAGTACATTGTTCTCTACTTAAAATTTGTAACCCTGTATACCTGCAGGGCTAGGCCACACTTACGAAAACTTTGATTACTTAATTAATTCATAAAATCTGTATGAGTGCTAGGGACAAACAATACTTAGCGGCTTGCTAATTTAGGAGGATGAATAAGGAGGAGATAACTTACCAATTGTTTTGTATATTCTTATATTAGTTAACGAGATTTATTTTACATATACAAGGTGGCGAAAAGATTAGTGCATGCCCGTTGCCTGTAAGTTTTTCGGACTCTGAATAGATCCCCGAGGTTTTTGGATGTTTCAGAAGGATAAATATTTTTTTGAGAGTATGTATCTACCTACTAGGTGCTAGAACTACTATTTCTCAAACTTGAGCATATTTCTGAAAAAATCCCCTAAGGTGCTTATTCGGCTTTTAAAACCTCACTGGCAGCGGGAATGGTCTACCTTTTTGGCCACCCTGTAGTCCCTACAACTATGATTAGGTACTTAATAAATTCATAAACATACAAAACATTTGGTAACTGGCGTGGCGTTAGTCTTGTGAATTAACCCAGGTGCCTTAAGTCTGTATTAACTAATATTCATTACTCGTATTTCCATCATCTTACCTATTTACAGAACACTTGGGCAACATAATCAGCGACAACGCAGTTAATTTAAAGTTATCAAAGTATAAACAAAGTTATTTTAATGAATGTGTTGAATAACGCTATTATCTCTTGTAATAAACCTCTCGACACACAGCATACATTGCTATAGTTTGCGTAGAACTTTACGGTCTTAAGTATATTTCTAATTTTTTATTTCCCATTTTATGTACCGAGGGATCAAATTCAATAATTGTCGGCAATCATTTATGAACATTTCCGACAAACTGCGTTATCTAGGTATCCTGTTATGCGAACCTCGCGTAGTCGTTACGAAGGAAATAACGGGAAAATTTACATGTACTTAACTTATACATATTTAATCAGTGAATCATATTTATATTTATGTTAGAAAAATGTAGATAAAAACGTCTGCGATTCAATTCTGAATTTGATTTTTGATTAACTATGATTGTACATACTTATAATTGAAATCTCAGATTAGTAGGTCTTGTGGTGGAGAACTATGTTAAAGTGATATTGTAATTAAGTTTGTAAGGAATCTTACTACAGTAATTTTGACGTGGTTTTACAGTGGCTTAGGGTTCAATTTGGCTGAATGTGTCTTTCTACAAATACCTCAACTTGTTAACCCTTATCGAGGTTATAAATCATCTGCCCCGTTGTAATGAACTTATTTACTTGCCCTTATCTTAGTTGTTTTAGGTCAATGAAACATACTCTAGTGCCTTGTAAAGTCTTTTAATATGTGTTCACATGTGTATTGTATATGGTAAAGACAGCTGAACCCAATACTTAATTCGATAAAAATAAGATTTAGGAGTAATTTAGGATTTAATTATTAGTTTGTTAAAGTCATGACATTCAATTACGATAATTTACGCTGGGAGACCTTAGGTATACATCTCCAAAGGTGCATTATATAATGTTATTATTATATACCTATTCGGAGAGAAACCTTTACTTCTCTATAAATTATTACTTATTAATGTTCTGACTTTTTAGAGACTTTACATCTCTTGTTATTATCTCTATTTCAATTTATTTAAAATCAATTTTATGTTTTTTTTTTAATGCATGTTAGTTGTAAGATGTACCATGATTGTTTGAAAAAATAATTCCCGCCAAGTTTCTTACCGGTTCTTCTTGGGTCAGCGGTGTAGGGTTCGAACCGGAAGTAGTTTCAATACCTAGACGATTCAAAAGAGTTTGTTGCTATTCCAATTTGAATAAAGAATTATTTGACTTTGACTATGTTCTGCACAGCGGCGAGGAGGCTAGAACGCACGATTTTTTAAAATTCTGCGAAGTTTAGGGCTAGTACTTTTAGAGTGGCTTAAGGTTCCATTGGATGAGAGTGTCTACATATCGAAATATCTCCGCTTCGCGCGGAATATGTGGTGAGAGTCTTACACAGTCTTATTACAGCAAGGTGATGTGAAGCCTAGACTGTAGGTTATTTACAAACCTACAAGATAACAAGGTTATTGCTAACGAAATAACCTATGTACGTTATTATTCAACATTATGCAATTGTTTCGATAAATATGTGGTATGTTTCATAACAATAATTACGGAATAAGCAGTAGTAGACCACCGTCTAAAGCACGCTCAACAAATACCTATAGGTTCCTACAGTCAACGACATACCTACATTAACGACATACTTCAATAGCATAAGATGGAATAATATATTCATGTTTATTCCGACACATCTGAATAAACAATGAGGAAATTAAGTTAGCTCTCTACAAATAAGTAGGTATTTTTGTCACATCATCATTGCTCTGAAGTCGGTATTTACGATTTTATTAACTTACAAATAATTAATTAGAGAATGAAAATAAACATTGGATTACAATCCAAAGCCATAGCAAAAAGTCTTCAGCCAACATATCTACTCAGTTAAGCCACGTATTCATTGTAAACATTTGTTGAGCAACAGTTGATCAACTTTGTTGATCAACTAGCACAAAGTTGCTGGAAATTTTGTTTACGGTTTAATCATCTGTCCACACACCAGACCGTGTTAAAATGTTGTCTGAAGAAGTCGTGTTGTTGTGCTCTCTTGTGTATATCGTGTAAACTAAAGACTCGAAAATCGAAAAAAAGAGCGGGGGTACGAAAGTATCTGTTGCAAAGGGAAAATGTATTAAGCTGTGAACGAACATTTCGAACATCTCCTGGAATTGATTGGTCCGTCAATAGCTAAAAAACTGCGTGCGTAGTATATGCATTTTAGTTTCTACGTCCTTTTTTGGCAAGCTCAGGTTATCGGCAATCTCTTCCCATTCATCGTTTTTCTTGTTTTTATTTTTGTATTCCTTTTTTGATGGATCCCATAATACACTTTTTGATTGAAATAATTCTATTAATCTCATAATTTTATCGTTATCCCAAACTACCGCCATGCTTATGGAAAAGTTGCGAACCTGTCCACACGCGTCAACATTAGCTGCTCAACTAATGTTTTCGGTCACCAAGGTGCAACACAGCAACACGCAGTTAGCAACTCTGCAACACGTAGTGTTGACTGCAACATGTTGCCATAAACTCAGCATCATGTTGATTCAACACTGTTGCTCAACAAATGTTTACAATGAATACGCGGCTTTACAAAACATCTTTTAAATTCTGTACTTGTTCCTATCGTTGACTGTATGATCGTTGTTGTACAAGCATCTTTAGATTTTTATAACAAATAATACAAACAATACAATTATTTATTACCACACCCTCGCAATAAAGTAGTTATACAAAATTAAAACTCTACAGACTTAAAGTTATCTAACTTAAATAATAGTTAATTAATAATTACTCAATTTATTTTCCATTTTACTTAGTGAAATTATGTTAACGAGATTTTGAATTAAAAGTTTTAGAACTCAGTTTTAAATCTCTGAGTAACGTACTTCAGCACTGCATGCACCCTGTATGGCTTGTATAGTTAACCATTAAATAACTGTAGGATAGTTGCAAAATATTCGAGTTAGAAAAGAGAACAGGCTATGGAATTAATTATTTTAAACTATTCTTACCGTAGTTAGACATGCCGTCCTTGAGACACAAATAACTAAATAACACAAAACAAGTTAAAATTCTAGTTGCGAAGCGGCTGTACCGCGCGGTTATGCGCTCACAACTAATGAGGTAAATATAAAACTTGTTCGCGCTTGGACAATCGCGAGTAAAAACAGTCGGGAATGTTTTTGTCGGTAAACAAAATCACGCACGTTGGTGTTTGCTAGGACGGTAACGTGTTGCGGTACACGGTGTCAACGTGTTGGCTTGGAGTAAAGGTTATGGACGCGGAATGCGTGAAAATTTAGGACAGATGGTGTGGCTATAGCAAACCGTATGTCATTGCAGTAAGGTTCAAGGATGTTTAAGTATTCGATAGATGATATTGTAGCTACCACGTGTTTAGGATTAGGAGTGTCAACGTGACAATGACAAACCGCTTTGCCTGCGCATCTCAGATGCGCACTGAAATGGACTAGAACGGTCAATGAAATGACTTTAAAGCGATATATCGCTCCTCAATATTGCAGGGTTCTATTGTTACATTTTCGTGATTAAATCTCGGCTTAGTGTCAATTTGACAATGTTCAAAGCTGATAATAAGAATAAAGAATAGTTTATTTCCAGAAGCTTTACAAAGTAAAACACGAGATAGAACCTTGTAATATTGGTGCAGCGATATGTTCGACTATCCTAAGCAATTTTATGTGGTGAGGTACGATTAAGTAATACGTAAAGTAAAGAATTATTAATTCTGTTTTTACTACCATGGGTACTGTAGGTACAGTCAGGGGCATAAATATATATACAATTTTAGACCTGATGCTCCAGACATAAGTAAAAAAGTGTATACATATTTTTACCCTTGACTGTACTATCGTAAGTTGAGATCTCGCACACGCCACATGTCGACGTATTTTGCTTTGTAAGTAGTTCATTCATCAAATAAAATACTCGGTAGGTTCGTGCTATTGAATTAATTTCGTTTACTTCAACTTATTTGCTTATTAATTATACCATAATTTCATACAGGATGCAAAAAATGCGTTGATCTATAAAGGCTATTTAGTGCTGTGTTCGTGCTAGGCAAAGTATTTCTTCTTCTATTCTTTCCTAATCAGAATTCTGAATACAATTGTGAATAATTGCCCTTAATCTATCATTCTTCGTATCTAAAAATTTGCGTGAACTCTAGCGAGCAGTACAGCAGTCTTCTGGTTGTGTTTTTGACTTAGAAGTGAGTAGAAGTTTTCAAGTTAAGCCATAAGGTGGCAGTGCCATCTACATACCAGTGACTGCATAACTGCGTGAACTGTAAGAGCAAACTTGGCTGTTTAGTGTAAAATTAATAATTATACACTTACCCCCTTATTCATAAACGTTTGCTAACTTAACAAGCCGCTAATAATTGGTTGTCCCTTTTGCTGTTATGGACACATTATTAAGACCGAAAGGGACAAACAATTATTAGCGGCTTGTTAAGTTAGCAAACGTTTATGAATAAGGGGGTTAGTTCGTGTAGCTCGGAAGATGGACTCACCAACGCGCATGCTCCCGATATAGTTCAATAATTGAACTATATCGGGAGCATGCTTTCGTTAAGAGGATAATTTTTTCATCCTCCTATGAAAGCACTTGTGTCGTTGAATGTATACGTTAATTTGGTAAATATTTGTCCCATACGTGGCCTCGTATTTGTTTAACAATGTTTGCGAGATCTCATTTCGTAAAGGTACTTAATAAAATGGATGATAAAGTGCATCGTAGTGAAATTTTGCGTTTGCATTAAATTAAAAAATATTTCATTTAACATTAAAATCTATGAAGTTGTTTTTTAACATTCATACATAATAAAATAACATATCGACCTGCCAGTGCGTCAGTTATAGGTATACTGTATTGATGTAGTAGTAGTATTAGTGAAACACTTTATAGATAAGTACACAAAATACAGGACAATCGTAAAAGGGCGAGCTTATCCGTATATCCCTGTAAGGGATCTCTGTCAGCGAACGTTTGAGTAGCTGAGAGAATAAGAACAGTGCTAAGCAGACCCACTATACAAAATTGTAAAATTAGAGTGAAAAAAATGAATATTTTTTATATTTATGTTGTGTATTAATTTATAACAATTGTAATATTATCCATAAATTTACAATTTTATAAGAAAAACACAGCTGTGTGAAAACAATTGTATACAGCCTTAATTATTTATTAAAAGTAAATGCATATCATAGGGATATACTACTATCATTAAGTTTGGTACAAATTGTTATAATAATTTACAATTGCAAATTTCAACACATGACACTTCTTACGAGATCACTTCATAACTGTAGACGCAGTCTGTTCGTTCGTACGTAGGACGTAAAACTATGTGCAGGGTCTACGGAAAGAAGATGTCTAGTCAATTCAAATTGCAGGAGGAAAAACTGCCTTACTTTTAACAGAATAAGGTGTGTAGTTGCCCTGTTTTTTTAAGTATAGGACATGTTTTTTCCGTGGACCCTTCATGTAACATTTTTTTCATACCCGGCTACGTTTTCGATATTAAGCATTAGTGCAAGTATGACTAGCAAATCACTTGCCTACACGCCTACTTGAACACAGGAACGTGAAGAGACACTTGGCCTTGCCGAGGACGGAGCGCCATCTGCAGTATATAGGGAGAGCTCAGTTGCCTGATGACGTGATGACGACTACCAGGCAAGCATGAAGAGGCGAAGATTCTCGCAGCATACACTAGTTTCGGAGCGTCATCGTATGCAGTAGGTTTGCGGAGAGGCAGGGCTACCAGGCGAACATAAGGAGTTCACGCAGCGAACACGGGATCGTGAAGAGAGACTTGGCCTTGCCGAGTACGGAGCGCCATCTGCAGTATATGGGGAGAGCTTAGTTGCCTGATGACGTGATGACGACTACCAGGCAAGCATGAAGAGGCGAAGATTCACGCAGCATACACTAGTTTTGGAGCGTCATCGTATGCAGCAGGTTTGCGGAGAGTTACTCAGGGCTACCAGGCGAACGTAAGGAATTCACGCGGCGAACACGGGATCGTGAAGAGAGACCTGGCCTTGACCAGAGCGGAGCGCCACTTGCAGCCCCATGCGCGGAGCGTCGCCGGACGCGCGCCGCTCCGCAGGGTCCGAGATCTGCCGGTAGCTAGAAACAAGGAAGAAGACACGTTCTAGTTTCATCTTGGACATGCATTTATATATGAAATAGGTATGAAGTATAATAGCGTTTACGTTCATTCAAAAACGCGAAATGTTATTAATAGCCGAACTGCTCTTCAGACTTTTCGCCTTCATAGGGATAAAATGGCATAAACGCTACAACATTTCTATGGGTTGTATGGGTAACTAGTCTAAATAGTTTCCGGAATAAGGTGCAACAGCAAACTCGCAAAGATTCACAAATTAAAATTAATTCATGGGAACCCTCTGTAGTTCTGTACTGAGCATTTGCCGGATTATTATTTCACATAGACATTATGTTGTTACCAACACCCAACACCCAACAGTACCTACCTACTATAAAGTGTTCTGTTCTGTGGTTGTCTAAATGTTATTTTTCATCACACTTCCTGTCTAAGCGCGCCATTGCTTGCGCGCGTAGCGGGAGTAATAGAAAAGTGAAATTCCCTAGGGAGTAATAGAAATGTCAGTACGTCATTTAAAGATATTATGTCTTAAAACTTATTTTTTGGTAGACAAGTGTGATGAAAAACATTGTATGCATCACGGTCGGTAAGCGGAATACTAACTCGAGTCATAAAAGCCCTCCGCCTAACGGCGTCGGGCTTCTAACACTCTCGTTAGTAATTCCGTACTTACCTCCCTTGATGCACCATGTACTATTTATGCTTTTTGAATTAATTAATATTAATTAGATGTAAATCCATTAATAATGCTTACGTTTTCAAAGTCGCCAGTGGTTCTCGCTCTTCCCTGCGCATTCCAGTCTCCGGGTCGATTGTAGACAATACGCACCTGTAAATATATGGAATACTATTTTACTCTTCATTAGATTTCAGGCTTTCTTGTAGATAGGTGTCATAACTATACAGGGTGATCAATCCAAATGGGTCAGTATGGAGGTTTTGGAAACCATAACAGATAGCGAAATCTTGTCTTCATCTTGTCCATGCGATCGATTTTAGCAAAAAGAAAAACAGTGGCGGCACTGAAGTATTGAAAAATAAAACTTCATTGTGTAAAAACAATGCATTTTATTAGTTTTAGATATCATGTTTCTTATTCTTAGTAACATTTACTATATTTAAAAGCTACACAATCGATATCCAAATGAAATAACGAAATTTTATTTTTCAAAAAGTGCAGGTTCGATTCCTGGCCCGCGTAAACGTATATTTGTAAGAGTATGAATGCAGTTTTTCTTTTCACTAAAATCTCATGGTTCCTAAGACAAGAATTCGTTATCTGTTATGGTTTCCAAACCGCCATACTGACCCATGGATTGATCACCCTGTATAATTTCCAATCAGGCAATCACCTCAAACACGGCTTAATAATTTCAAACACGTTGTTTCCAATCTTAAGGTAGCGCCACCGGTCTTCTTCATAAGGCTGCGGCCCCTGTACCACGAAGTTGGGCCGAAACGTGCGATGAGTGACCTGGCAGGTCCGGAGCCGCGCGTTGAGGTCGGTGACGGATGCCTCGTTGATCACGTGGTACGAGGTCTCATCTGGGAGCGCTCCCTGGATATAGAACAGTACATTACATCAGAGGCCGGGTAAATGAGGATTTCCGGCCAAGTTGGTATATACCTACGGCCGAACGAGCGTGCGAGCGCGAGGCCGGGAATCCGTTTTCACGCCGAGGCATGTATAGTGCTTTTCTCAAACATACAAAGAAATACAAAAAAATTACAATGTTGTCAAAAAAGTTACTTTGCAGGCCTGCAAAGTACCTGTTCTGAAATTCCATTTCCATCCCAGTGAGTTACTGCGCCCCAAAAGCGATACTTCTGAGTCTATTTTAAGGAACGTAAAGACAATATTTCATTGCATGTTTTTGATTGACAGGCATCTAAAGAAACAAAGTACTTAATCAGAATCACAAACCGTGTCATTCTTTGTGAATTTGTAGAATGTGTTGCCCATCAAATTCAGTTTCCTTGGCTTCTGCGTCGCATAGTAGACCAATCGGAAGTTGTTTGTAGAGTGATCCAATAGCCTGAAATTTTGAAACGATGATCGCATTATTACCATGTTAGTAGCATATATTATGTAGTAGGTAAGGTGCCCATCTACACAGCCTCGGTGACCTAACGATAGCACTGCGTTAGGAACACAGGAAACTATTTCAAACGTGACCCTTTCTAAGATCCCTTTCTAGGGTTTCACAAGTATTCTTATTGTGTGCTATACGAAATCCTGTTGCCTACACCATGATCCCCGATGTGCATTTGCCCAGTTCTATTTTGGTTGGCGATTGCAGTAGTGTGTCCACTATGATGAATGCCGCTGCCCACTATGATGAATGCCGCTGCCCATCATCAATTATCTATAAAAGAATATTAATTGACACTTCGATCCCTAAGTCGACTCTTACGATACCCACGGGAAGATTTGGGGTGGCGGCAAACTTACTGTCGTCACCACGTGACGCGTTGTAAGACTTGAAAGTTGAATAAGTATTTTTTGTTAATAATATTTGATTCCAGGTTCATAGTCTAATATTTGACAAAAACAAATATAATATAATTTAATTTGTATACTATAAAAACACTGGTCTAATCAATGGCGTCTAATGATAGCAGTTCAATATTGTCCATACAAACCTACCTAGAAAACCATTCTGACACCTCCCAGCCGCAATCGAGAACCGGCACGGTCACTCCCCACACCACGGCTGTCTTAGGGCTTTGCAGCGCAACCACCTGGAATTCATGGAAAAAATACTGGTTAGCCATTTAAAGTAAGCCACTGAGAGTCAGAGATAGGGGAGCTATCTATGTAGGTAAGTACTCGATAGGTTGAAAACTAGGTACTGAGACTGATCTAAGTACAACTGGTACCACAGGCACAGGACAAGACAGAATTTTGTTGCACGAAGATCTATGAATCTGAAAATGAATAGCCTGCGGATGTGTCTACTTAGGAATATAGGAAATTAGATTTCATGATCTTAAGATAAATAAAATTTAGTCTTTATATTCCACATTATGAGTTTGTGGTTTTTGTTTCTTTTTGAAGCACGCCCGGGGATAATTCAGGTGTATTATCTCCGGGCGTACTTTGCCGTCGTATTTACCTATAGGTATCAGGTATTTGCAGTGTTAGTCATATTATGTTAGTCATTCTCCTTTGACACTAACTGTGTACAAGTAGGTAATATTATATGTAATGAAATTAATCATCCATGAATTATTAGATTAGGTATCAAACCGGAATCAGATGGGGATTCGACATTACTGTTGACACAAAAAATTACACAACATTTACAAAAAAAAACCGGCCAAGAGCATGTCGGGCGATGCTCAGTACAGGGTTCCGTAGTTATTCAAAAAAGGCTGTAAAAAGGCGAAATAGTTTTATTTTAAAGTATTCTGTAAGCTCACAATTCATGATTCATATTTTTTGTACCTACGGATCAAAAGTTAGACGGGGGGACACATTTTTTTTCTTCTGGAGCGAATATCTCCGAAAATATTTACTTTAGAAAAAAAACTTGCTTTAAAGACCCTTGTTGTTTTTAAGAGACCTATTCAATGGTACCCCACACTATAGGATTACAGCAAATAAAAAAATCATACCCACTTCATCAGTTGGGGAGGTACCTTTAAAAAAAAATGTTTTCTAGTTTTTATTGTACCGCTTTGTTGGCATTATTAATATGCATACCTGTACCAAATTGCATATTTCTAGTATTAACGGCCACTGAGCTATGCTGCGGACAGACGGACTGCGAAACGGCTGGCGAAACTATAGGTAAGGGTTCCGTATTTGCCATTTTGGCTACGGAACCCTAAAAAAGAGATTATAGATATAGTGAGTGATTATTTAATCTAAGTGTTGTCTGTAAGTCTCTGCACTTAAACTATGAATATATCCTCGGTTGATTCATACACTGTTGTCAACAGTAGGTACTTTCGAATCCCATTCTAATCGCGGTTTGATAATACCTGTCTACTGTCCATGTCCACCTACATTTGAAATTCCCCTTACCTCAGCCAGGTTGACATAGACGGGTTCCATGTGGCGGTGCCTCAGCGTGAGGATCGAGTTCCTCACGCACGTCTGGACCAGCAGCAGCTCCGGGTAGTTCCTGGCCGTCAAGAAGTTGCCTTTCTCGTCTACCACCATCAGCACTCTGGAAACGGTAACGGTAAATGTACCTTAGGGAAACCGCTGCCCCAATATTAGAAGGTTCTATGTTGTACTTTTACCAGTTTGAAATTTAAACATGTCTAATGAGGGTTTTCTCGAAAACGTATGCCACTAGTTGGCGCCACTTAGCCGTAAGGTCCCGCTAAGAAACACAATTATCTAGCTCCAAAGAATAATTAACTAGAAGGTATTTTTATTTTTTTATGTAATGTTATTAACTCATACAAAACATTTAAACACGAAATTATAGGCGCTCTGAGAATTTAGACAAGTTTCTGGACCTGACGCCTCAGTGCTGCCGTTCTGGTGAACGTCATTTCAGAAAACCCTCATTGACATTAAGCCGAGATTTAATCCACCCGACAATGTAGCATAGAACAAGTTGACAAGCTAGGAAACGCAGAATGTATCTGGGTGGATTGTCGACTAAATTGCTAGAAATGGGTTTGCTTAAAGTAACGGAACAATTTCCCTAAATATCTACCCCTAGCCCACAACACATTTCTCTACCCAGTTCCTAAGTATCACGCCTACTGTAGCCGGCCTACATAACTTATACATACGCACTATCAATATCCTATTACGTCCTAAAACTTGGCAACATCTGGGGTTCACTATCTAGCTAGTTTATAGCATTATTTGCAGTTAAATTAGTCGTAATTAGGTCCCTTCGTGATTGCAACTTTTGAACTTTCGATAGGAATAACTGATAGCGAGTATGTATAGCGACATCAGTGACACGCGTCTTGCATTCTTTTGAAGATGTTGTAGCTAAACTGTCGATATTGGCTCCATCTACAAAATTAGTGTACTGTTTACGTATAGGTACTACTGAGGTGGGTATACACCTCAGTAGTACCTATACTGGGTACTGGGATGGTGGTAGACGAGGTGGGTATACACCTCAGTAGTACCTATACCTATACGTAAACAGTAAAATGAAACCAGACTAACATGGAAATTACCAAAAAACACATGAGTGTTATAGTTCCCTGAATTTGTATTGGCAAGTTTGGCAACAAGTAGTCTATGGATGCGTGCACCTCTAGATGGGTTATATATATCACATACGTGTGGCCAACCGGTCAAAATAGGACGCACTGATTCGACGGCAAAAGGGACAAGACAAGAAGACCGATTGGTTCCGTGGCTTCGTACAATACCGCCCTCAGTCATTAGCCTATACTCCAGTGTTATCTGTCCCCTAATTCGTCTTCTTTTTATTGTGCATCTAGAGGACACCATGACACTGATCCAGACGACTTTTCCGATGCGTGTTTGCCAGTGTACCGACTATGTATACTCGAACATTTCTATTCCGCTAGGCCCTACTACTCGTATATACCACAATCACCTGTCTTTCAGCCCCAGCATCGAGCACGTAGCAGACCTACCTATCTATGAAAACGCTTAACGTTTCCTAAGGACGTGATCTAGAATGTATATAGATGTTCTCCACAGTGTCGACTCGCGTCCACTCTTTGAATTACATGACATTTCTACTCCACTAAGCTATGCTCCTACTACGAGTATAGGTATACCACATTCACCTGTTTCTTAGCCAGCCGCCTTTCAGCCCCACAGCATCGAGCACATAGCAGTCTCCATTACATTACAACACCTCCATAGAGGATTTGACCAAGTAGTGTATATGTTCTCGAAAATGGCGACTTGCGTCCACTCTGTGGATTACCTGACATTTCTACTCCGCTAAGCTCCTGCTCCTACTATATATATACCACATTAACCTGTCTCTTAGCCAGCCACCTTTCAGCCCCAGCGTCGAGCACGTAGCAGTCTCATCTACAACACCTCCATAGGACTTGACCAATATGCTTAGCACATGATTGTCGCGACAGTATCTCGCCGCGAGATAGTCTATCCGTCCCTCTTTTGTTAATATAGCTAGTGAAGGATGGGAGATCTATCTCGCGGCGACATACTGTCGCACCAATCATGTGCTAAGCCTGCAAGTAGTGTAGATGTTCTCGAAACTGGCGACTTGCGTACACTCTCTGGATTACCTGACATTTCTACTCCGCTAAGCTCCTACTTAATATACCACATTCACCTGTCTCTTAGCCAGCCGTCTTTCAATCCCAGCGTCGAGCACGTAGCAGTCTCATCTACAACACCTCCATAGGACTTGACCAAGTAGTGTAGATGTTCTCGATAGTGGCGACTTACGTCCACTCTGTGGATTACCTGACATTTCTACTCCGCTACGCTCCTAATATACCATATTCACCTGTCTCTTAGCCAGCCGTCTTTCAGCCCCAGCGTCGAGCACGTAGCAGTCTCCATCACAACACCCCCGCATGACTTGACCGGGTATGTGTAGATGTTCTCCAAAGTGCCGACTTGCGTCCACTCTGTGGGTAACTTGGTCTTCCTGCTATAGTGGTATGCGCAAACTGCACCACAGACGGCGCCACAGACTGCCACAGCAGCTGTTGCGTAGGGAGCTGGAAGGACAATGTATTTTTTAAATCGACTGCAAAGGATGCATATTTAAATACTTTATATTTCGGAATATTTAATATTTAAAAATGCGCATATTTTAGGACAGGTACACATTTAATTGAAATTTCCACGGAAAGAACAATATGATACTTATGTGAAAAACAACTTTCAGTCACAATAAAGTGCCATTTTGCCTTGATTTTTTAAGAATTATCAGGTTTTTTCCGTGGGCCCTTACATTTCAGTGCGGACTTTACGGCTGAATATCTAATACATGCAAATGTGTTAAGGATCTAGGACAGAATAAATAAATGCATTTAAGTATGTGGTTAAATTTTACTTAGAATTACAAAATGTACGAAACGACAGTCAAAAAAATGTGGTTTACCACTTTTCGACTTTATTTGCCACCGAATATAGTCGAAAAGTGGTAGACCATATTTTTGTTGACTGTACCTAGGTAGTAGGTATACATATTTCGAGGTGGCCCCATAGTAACAGTAGGCTATGTTCCTCGTGTACATTTAATTACCATTTAATTTATAGCTACTATTTTAAATGCTTGAGATACCTATTGAGCAGCATGTTACATGAATGGCCGTCAAAAATGAGATAATTCAGTCTGTTTAATCAACTCTCACATACGACCTTGTTCAATCTTATACCTTGATAAGATTCAGCTGTTGCTTATGATGTAACTAATGTCGGTACTTATACTATTTTATATTACGCGGGTTCTTAAGCGCATTGCATGCAGTAGTGTTAGGTTACTTATAAACATCCTGGTTTCTCGTCTCCATTCTATTGTAGGATTTGTAGGTACTACCTAAATCATAACAATCACCGTCCAAAAAAGTCGTAGAGTTCGCGTGGTTCACGTGACCTGATTAGGGACGTATGGCAATTGTTGTGGTAGGTACAGTTGACTGCAATAGTATGTACCTACCTCAAATTATGATTATTGTGAAGGAAGACATTTTTTTATTCAATTCATGATTTTGGTGATACAATAATAAAATTGTTGATACAATAATAAAATGTGCAGCATAGATGTTTAAATTCTGAACATGGATGAAATTCATTTATTAATTTAGGTAAACCAAACCTTAAATTTAGAACTATTTGGTATGTACAATTGTCACAATATTAGATAGGTTCAAACGTATTGGTATCGTGTATTATGGCGACTGGCGACTGTACGTACCTAGATACTATGTACCTATTCAACAATAAAAACAAAAATATGAATATCTAAACAACCATCGAATTGAATCCATTATACAATAGGTATAAAAGCAACGAATAGGTACCTATGCGTCCATTACAATTAGTCAGTAAGTAAAGCTAGAGTTTACTGAGTTTAAGATCTCTCTGCCCCAATAAGTATCTACTTGCTGCTAAATTATTAACACATTTCTATGAACCTAACTTTAAATATATATCTCCTATATCTCAGTGACTTTTTCATCTGTAATACGTTAATAACTTTACAGTAAGATTATACCCGACTCTAAACAGATATGTACTCAAATGGACTGTCAATGTACTCACCGTGTTTCAACATGACGAACTATACAAAATCGAAAAACAACAAAATACAAATTACAAACAACTACTGCTTACGCCGAACCGCACACGTGTCGAGTAAGGATTCGAATGTATGGTTGTACGCTGTGCGGTGGACTCAAGCCATTACCCACTTACTTAAGAGGACACTTCTGATTTTTGGCTGTTAAACCCTTTACTTGGCAAAAGTAAAAAAAAAAAGTCTTGCATTCTAGCCACTTCGCCATTGAGTAGGGCAAATAATTCTGTCATTAAAATAGAGAATACAAAAAGAGGGTCCAAAAATATGTAAGTATCTTACACGATACATTGTTAAGAAAAGGATTAAGTACCTATATAAATTTCACAAAGGCACTGCTGTAGCGAGCTTTTATGAATTAGAGTGTTTATTTCACAAATAATCGCATAACTGCTTATTTCGGTTACACTTTTCTTTCATAGGTAAATCTTCGTCGGGGTCGCGTGTACTTATAAATTAGAACACTTAGTCGCTGCCAATTTCATTTAGGAAATCCTTACGGTCGCGTTTTATAAAGTTACATTTTACAATTTCGCTGTTTGCCTCTCTAACGCACGCACTTGTTGGCTAGAAAGAGAGGCAAACAGCAAAATTGTTAATTGTAACTTTATAAAACGCGACCATGGGTCGCGTTTTATAAAGTTACAATTAACAATTTATTATCTTATTATCATGGTATCATTATCATGGTATTATCTTATTTGATAATTATAATACAGGGTGTTACAAAAATGGTCCAGGGTGTTAAAACATGAATCTATTTTGAACAACTTTTACTATGGGACCAAATATGAAAACTCAAAAAAAAATCGACGCCCTCATACATTTTGGTCAACCTATCTTAGCCCATTTCTATGGAAGTGTCATTTTTTTTCTTGAGTTTTCACATTTGGTCCCATAGTAAAAGTTGCTCAAAATAATTCATAGATTCATGTTTTATTATCTTGTAACACCCTGTATAAACATCTGATCCCAGTTGTATTTTAGACATTATTATTGAACATCGCCTAGAACAAAAATTATTTATTCAGTCGAAAAATAGATGTGGCACCTTAACAAACGGGAAATAACCGCGTATAAATATAACCTAACCTAGGACTATAAATGATTAAAGGGTTAAGTCCCGATTATAAAACATTAGTAAAGCATCCATAATGTTTCAACTAATCCCAAAGTCTTTTTTCTAAAATAAATAAACAGAATATTTTTTGAATATTTTATATAATATTATGTATTAGTTTATTTCAGACATTCCGGTATTTATTTGTCAGGCCTTGGTCAGAGGCCATAAAAAAAAACCAAGCTATTCAGACGGGCATCGTTATGTTTCACGCACAATATTCCAGTGTTTACGACATGTCTTAATAGTTTGTTGCAGTAGATTATAAATAATAATGTATTTTTTTTAATGAAGTACAAGTATAACAAAATAAAAATATTGAAGGTATTGACTGTTGGATTTACATTTATTTTATATAAAATTTATAATCACGTAACGAATAAGCTACGTGAAAATATCTCGGTTACAACGTCAACGTGTACATGTCATTTGCTTGCTGTAAAGTGCGGTCCGGCCTGACTCTCATTAAAATTTCGTACAAAATGTGTAATTTGTGTTTAGTCTGAGCACAAAATCCTGAATAAAACGATTGATAGTCAATATTTAATACGACTGTAACAATTAATAAACATGGTGTTGCTTGGAAATGATGAGGTGACTATAACTTATCGGTGTCAATTACATTTTCACTATTATGTATAAAATTTGCTTTAATCGACTAATTTTTTACTTCACAGTTCCTTTTAGAACTTACCAAGCTGTTCCAAAAAGCACGCGCTTCTGGATCCATAACCATGACGATGAAACGATGTAAGTAGTGGTCGACTATTTAGTTGTAACGTTGTAAGTTACCATATCCAATATTATTTCATCCTTTTTTTGTTTTAGATGACGGACGGACCAAGCCTGAGCCTCGTGACGGGACACCAGTAGTTAAGAACCCGGAGTACAAATGCTTAATAAGGGCACAATCTAGCAGCAAGAAAATCTCTACAGTAATTGAACAAAGAGAAGTGGAAAAATTCAGTACAGCATATACAAACCTACTCAGATCAAGCGTAAATGGACTGAAACGCTTGAAGAAACCCAAAAAAAAGGTAGTGGCTACTCAGTAATGGCATCAAATGCCATGGCAATGTGTCAAGAGACTGAAAATATAGTGCGCAATAATGTGTTCTACAAAACAAACTTTTATGAGTGTTCCACCGTGGTGTCCCGAGTGTGTTGGAGGTCCATTGAACTGTGCTCTTCTCTCGCCAGAGATGGAAGAGTTGGGTCCATGCGCTAGTGACGCAGGCTCTGTTCCTCCTTGACCATCGTCCAATGTCTACTTATTTATACATTTAAGTCTACATTTTCAAATAAATATTAAAAATCTTTAATATTATTTGAAGTTTTTTTACAAATTTGAATGATGCCAATGTTAAAAATATGTAAGCATGAAGAATTGGCTTCCAATTGAATTTGATGCCTTTTTCTAATCATAAGCTGGTTGGCCAGATTATATGTTATCTTGCAAACTTATTTTACAGATGCTAGTATATTGGTTTGACAAATATGAAAAAGCCTGATTATTGTTTTGCAAAATGTTACCCCCCTTATTCATAAACGTTTGTTAACTTAACAAGCCACTAATAATTGTTTGACTCTTTCGGTCTTAGCAATGTACATATTATGGACATAAGAGCAAAAGGGACAAACAATTATTTGTGGCTTGTTAAGTTAACAAATGTTTATGAATAAGGGGGTTAATCTGTTAGACATAATTATTTGTACCTACTATTACTCTATGAATAAAACAAGGTATATATTTTGGTTTTTATATTTTGTCTTGTTAGATTTGCATTTATAATAAAATAACAATTATATTCATAATAGAATTTAGAATATCACAATAAGAATGAGACCAATACAAATTATAATACACCTAATTCTAAGGTTCATATACTTTTATTTTGTTTATAATATTATTAAGCACCAGATAAACAGATTTTTAAATACATTATTTTGAGCCTTGCCAATCATAACACTCATAACAAACTTTTTATATAAAAATATATTGCTTGCCAGCTATTTAGATTTACAATGATTGATTTGATTATTAAACATAATACAAAGCAAGACACCAAAATAGAAAACAAAATTATAGTTAAATCATTCAAAACATATTTTTTAAAAAGTATTAAATCATGCAATGCTAAACTAATACACTTTCACTAATACTTAAATCATTTGATTTGGTTAACAAAAATACCATCAGAATTCCTTTATTTTCTTATGGATAATTAACATGGATTTTAAGATATTGCACTGTCATTTGCAATAAAAACTGTAAATAAAATGCTATTCACATTATAAATATGTCCAATATGTCCTGGTTCTGAAACATATTCACTCGATATAGGCCAATCTCAGCAAGCAGCATGTTTGACCATAGCTTTGATAGGCAAGGATCCAATGATGTACATTCAGTCTTATTTTAAAGAAACTGAGTTGTGCATTTGTTTCACAACAGTCATCATACTCATCATGCAACATTGTATGTTCTACAAAATAAGATTGAAGTGTCTCTCACTGGTACCTGTCAGCTAACCCCCTTATTCATAAATGTTTGCTAACTTAACAAGCCGCTAATAATTGTATGTCCCTTTCGGTCTTAACAATGTGTCCATAAGAGCAAAAGGGACAAACAATTTTTAGCGGCTTGTTAAGTTAGCAAACATTTATGAATAAGGGGGTATGTGTCCAACACTGCCTGTTGGCGATGGTGGGCTAGTGTTTCAGTGCCATTGGAATACTTTGGCTGATTTATAGCAAGTAGTTCAATAGCATTGACCTACTTAATTTATAAAATATAATTTTCCAATACGTTTTTGTCATTACTATTTAAATGAGTACATGCATACATTAATAATATATTATTCACAGTTTGAAGAAATAATATGCAGTAAATACCTACCACCTTCCTGAGTCAAGGTTTCTAAAATAAAATGAAATACCACAGTTTTCCATTGAAAACTAGTCAAATACTTTAAATTAGCATTAGTTCAAACATTGGCATTGTACCACATTCCTAGGCCTGTTGGTACCCATATTCTAATGATGTAATGATCCTAACTGACTAGCCAGCATGGCTGGGTATAATGACAGTGATTTAACCCTTAAATGCATAGTGATGCATATATGCATCATGTATTCTTGACTCTATTGACACTTGACAGCATGTCAGAATTCAAATTTGAATAAATCTTTGTCAAGGTCATGCATTTAACCCTTTGATCATTTGACAGCTATGTTAAAGCATTCAATTTCGAACCTTACGTATTTGTAAATTGATTTGGTTTTGTTTTTTATATGACGGCAAATATGTTGCCAATACCCATTAACCCTTCGTCTGTGGATGCTAAGGATCAGTAGAATAGATTTTTAATTCAAATTATTAATTGATTTGAGTTCAATATCTATTGTACGGGTTGGGGGGATAGTGCGGGTAAAGGGTTAAAAACTGATTGTAATAATAGGGTTTGGAATTTTGGGAGGCTCTATGAATGTGGTTTATTTAAATACATAACTTTTTAGCTGAAGTGTTACTTACTTATGTTTTAGCAAATAGTAGGTAATAAACAAACAGGCCACCTAATGTTTAGTCACAAAATTTATAATTTTCGCATGAAAACTACAAACAAAACAAGTGAAACAGATTAAACTTGCCGATATATCGACCGTTTTTATCACCAAAATTATAGTGCGTTTGATTTATCGATATCTTTGATTAACACTGGTGTTCTCTCTACAGGACTCGTCAAAATTCGCACTGAAAATTCAAAGTCATAGTGATAGTCCGTTTCGAAAGAATTAAATAAGATCTGATGCTATCGCAGTTCTGTATTATTTATATTGTATTTTTACACTGATAACTTAGTTGTCATAGGATGTTATTTTTATCTTTTCCTTCGAACTTCGAAGTATGGGTCGTCGTCGGCGGACTCTACTAGAATCAGTTCTCATTTAAAAATTCAAAATTTAATTCCCTTTTTACCATTATTCAACTCTTTCCGTACTTAACACAGAAGGGGTAATAACGTCTGAGGTAGTTTGCCACAAGGGAGAAATTGCCTATCAAAACTTCTCACAGAAACGGTGACTCAGCAGACAATTTATACTCTATTGTATAAAGTTCGAGTTTCATTATAATTCTAAAATTTTCTGCTGTTTAGTTACCGTGATGTGATGACTGTGTTCGGGTTATTCTCACCTGTTACCACCAACTTGACACCAGTGGTAACAACTGGGATTTTTTTCCCACCTGTTACCACCAGAGTACTTGGTGGTAACTACTGGGATTTTTTTCCCACTAGTTACCACTAAAATATTTGGTTAGTTACTAAAATAATTAGTTTGGTGGTAACAGTTGGGAATTTTAATTCCCCGTTTGTTCCCAGTGGTAACAGGTGGGAAAAAAAATCCCAGTTGTTACCACTGGTGTCAAGTTGGTGGTAACAGGTGGGAATAACCCCTGTGTTCACATCTCGTGAATCGCTGCGGTCGTGCTGCTGCGAGTATATCGCTAAGGAAAATTCCGCAGCTTAGTCCTTAGCTGACGGACTTGGATGAGAGCCGCTTGAGGCAGGCGGAGCGCACGTGGTCGTTGCCGAGGCGCTCCGCCTCCTGCAGGACTCGTCGGAGCTCGTTGCTGCGGTCGTGCTTCTGCGAGTATATCGCTAAGGACAATTCCACAGCTCAGTCCTTAGCTGACGGACTTGGAGGAGAGCCGCTTGAGGCAGGCGGAGCGCACGTGGTCGTTGCCGAGGCGCTCCGCCTCCTGCAGGACTCTTCGGAGCTCGTTGCTGCGGTCGTGGCGGGCGGCGAGGATATACGCGCTGCTTACGTTGCGGCAGAGGAGGTAGCACGAAATCTGGTAAAAAAACGATATAGGAGTTGTACACCGTACCTACACAAATCAAGGATGTAAGAAATAGTACATTACGACAAAAGTGCGAAAAACATGAAATTCAAAACGAGTGGCGATTTTTTAAATCGACACGAGTTACGAATTTCCTTTTTGCACGAGTCTCGTACGACGTTTTTTAGGACAGATGGCCCTCCGAAGTTTTGGACCTGACGTAAAATGAGATACTTCTCTCTAAAAAAGGCACAATTTGTACAAAAAAAAAATATACACGTTTGAAAATCAAATATTTTGGTCTGTTATTGATGGCAACCAATACCGTAACCATGGGTTTACGGTCGCCTGAGTCACGCTGGTTTTATGCAAAATCATGCTACTTAAATTATGCAAACATGCGTACAGTCCATGTTTGTAGGTAGCCCAAAGAAAAGGGTTTATTAACATCAAAAAAATGTATTTGCATAATTTTGCATAAAACCAGTATGACTCAGGTGACCGTGATGGCAATAAAACAGACAAAAGAAACTTGATTCACTCACTGATCACATGCTCGTCCAAAATGTAAATGCCGTGCGTTGTTTCATCGTTGTACTTTCATTTGTGGTGTGACAACCTGTACCACGGCGCTCACCCCCCACTCTAGGACCTGGTCGCTCCAGGCTGGGCCATGTACCTTGATGCTGAGGCCACGTGCTGGATGAGCAGCTCGGCCTGCTCGTGCAGCTGGCCCACCACGGCGCTCCCCCCCACTCTAGGACCTGGTCGCTCCAGGCTGGGCCATGTACCTTGATGCTGAGGCCACGTGCTGGATGAGCAGCTCGGCCTGCTCGTGCAGCTGGCCCACCACGGCGCTCCCCCCCACTCTAGGACCTGGTCGCTCCAGGCTGGGCCATGTACCTTGATGCTGAGGCCACGTGCTGGATGAGCAGCTCGGCCTGCTCGTGCAGCTGGCCCACCACGGCGCTCCCCCCCCACTCTAGGACCTGGTCGCTCCAGGCTGGGCCATGTACCTTGATGCTGAGGCCACGTGCTGGATGAGCAGCTCGGCCTGCTCGTGCAGCTGGCCCACCACGGCGCTCCCCCCCACTCTAGGACCTGGTCGCTCCAGGCTGGGCCATGTACCTTGATGCTGAGGCCACGTGCTGGATGAGCAGCTCGGCCTGCTCGTGCAGCTGGCCCACCACGGCGCTCCCCCCCCCCACTCTAGGACCTGGTCGCTCCAGGCTGGGCCATGTACCTTGATGCTGAGGCTGGTCACGTGCTGGATGAGCAGCTCGGCCTGCTCGTGCAGCTGGCCCACCACGGCGCTCCCCCCCACTCTAGGACCTGGTCGCTCCAGGCTGGGCCATGTACCTTGATGCTGAGGCCACGTGCTGGATGAGCAGCTCGGCCTGCTCGTGCAGCTGGCCCACCACGGCGCTCCCCCCCCACTCTAGGACCTGGTCGCTCCAGGCTGGGCCATGTACCTTGATGCTGAGGCCACGTGCTGGATGAGCAGCTCGGCCTGCTCGTGCAGCTGGCCCACCACGGCGCTCCCCCCCCACTCTAGGACCTGGTCGCTCCAGGCTGGGCCATGTACCTTGATGCTGAGGCCACGTGCTGGATGAGCAGCTCGGCCTGCTCGTGCAGCTGGCCCACCACGGCGCTCCCCCCCCACTCTAGGACCTGGTCGCTCCAGGCTGGGCCATGTACCTTGATGCTGAGGCTGGCCACGTGCTGGATGAGCAGCTCGGCCTGCTCGTCGTGCAGCTGGCCGCGCGCCTCGCAGCGCGCCACCACGGCGCTCACTCCCCATTCTAGGACCTGGTCGCTCATCAGGCTGGAATCAGGTGAGAGCCCTTAGTAAGCTTGATTCTCCATAAAAACGTAGTTACGTTCTTATTTTAAAATTACACGTACTATCATGAAAATTTGTTGTAAATACAACGTGAGTAGTAAATTAGTTCTAGAGTTTGGAAATGTTGAGAAAGAAAATTGAACGAGTGTAAGTTTTGTCTTGCCGTGTGGTGACGGCAGTAAGAATACATTTGTCACCACCCCAACTCTTCCCGTGGGTGTCGTAGGAGTCGACTAAGGGACTAAAGTGTTACTGATCATACACTTGACCCGGGTATGTCTGAAAACTACGACCAAGACCACCGGGGGATGGGCAGCAGCATCCCTAAAGTGCGGTGGAGACACTGCGATCGCCAAACCGCATGCCAAGCGTGGCGATTATGGCAACTACCCCCCATGGATTTACAAACAAGGCCGCGGCCCCTCGGTTCCGGCGACCCCCGGTGCCCTGGTTATGGTAGCGGCCAGGGTGCTAGCGGGGTCAGGGGTGCTAAGAATCTCCGGCAAAGATCCGGCTACCACCACCGACGACCTCTGGCCCTGGCAACGTACAACACACGTACACTGCGGACCGACGAAAAGTTAGTGGAACTGGAGGAAGGATTGAGCAAGTTGCGTTGGGACATTGTGGGATTGTCAGAAGTCCGAAGAGAGGGCGAGGACACGATAATCCTAAAGTCCGGCAACTTGCTCTATTCCCGGGAGGGCGACCAACAGTCCCAGGGAGGTGTCGGGTTCATCGTCCACAAGTCCCTCGTAAACAACGTGGTGAAGATCGAGAGTGTGTCGGCTAGGGTGGCGTACCTTATACTCAGAGTATCTGAGAGATACTCGCTGAAGGTCATACAGGTGTACGCGCCGACTTCGACACACTCCGACGACGAGGTGGAGGCTATGTATGATGATATCTCAAAAGCCATGCATAGCTCCAGAACCTACTTCACCGTTGTTATGGGGGACTTCAACGCGAAACTGGGCAAGAGAGATGGTGACGAACTGAGGGTGGGGCAATTTGGGGTTGGACGTCGGAACCACCGGGGCCATCTGCTGGCTGGTTTCTTGGAGAAGGAGGGACTCTACATGATGAACTCCTTCTTTAAGAAACGCGAGCACAGAAAATGGACTTGGATGAGTCCCGACGGTGCAACTAAAAACGAGATCGACTTCATCATATCGACGAAGAGACATATATTCAACGATGTTCCTGTGATCAGTACGGGAATATATGTCCTAAGCTAGAACGCTCGCGACTGATGAAGTCTACGCTCCGTCCTGCACTCCATCTCCAAAACCCCGAGAGCTTTCAGCTGGAACTCCAAAACCGTTTCGATTGCCTAGGCGATGACGTGGACGTATTCAACGACGGGTTTGTGGAAGCTGTCCATAGCGCTGGGTCTAAGTTTTTTAAGGCCCAGCGGACAAATAAGACCAGAAAGCTCTCCGACTCCACTCAGAAGCTAATGGAAAAAAGGAGTGAACTGGTTCTACAATCCTCAGTTGATGCGACTTTATACCGGCAGCTCAACAGACAAATCTCTAAGTCCCTCAAACGCGATATGCGCCAATTCCGTACCAAGTGTATAGAAGAAGCCATCGAGCGGAACAAGGGCTCTAAAGTTTTTGCAAGGGATCTGTCTGTTGGGCAAAGCCAGCTCGCCAAATTAAAGACTGAGGATGGTAGAATCGTCACATCCAGATCTGAGCTGCTGAGTGAGATAGAGGGTTTTTATGGACAGCTGTACACGTCAACTAGCAGACCCGAAGTTGATCTAGCGGAAGACCTCAGAGCTAGACTGACCCGACACTATACAGAAGACATCCCGGACATCAGCCTGTGCGAGATTAGAATGGCTCTTGAACAGCTCAAAAATAACAAGGCGCCTGGGGAGGACGGAATTACAGCTGAGCTTCTGAAGGCGGGTGGTAAACCGATCCTTACGGCCCTTCAGAAGTTGTTCAATTCCGTCTTACTGGAAGGGAGAACGCCAAAGGCATGGAACAAAGGTGTGGTGGTACTGTTCTTCAAAAAAGGTGACAACGCTTTATTGAAGAACTACCGACCCATCTCACTTCTGAGCCATGTCTATAAGCTGTTTTCAAGAGTCATTACGAATCGTCTTGCACGCAGGCTTGATGACTTCCAGCCTCCCGAACAAGCCGGTTTCCGAAGAGGCTTTAGTACCGTAGACCACATCCATACGCTTCGCCAGGTTATACAGAAGACCGAAGAATATAACCTGCCCCTCTGTTTAGCGTTTGTGGACTACGAGAAAGCCTTCGATTCGATCGAAACATGGGCAGTACTACAGTCTCTCCAACGGTGCCAAGTCGACTACCGCTATATCGAGGTGTTGAAGCGTTTGTACGAGAGCGCCACAATGTCAGTCCGACTCCAAGACCAGAGCTCGAAGCCTATTCTGCTGCAGCGGGGAGTTAGGCAAGGAGATGTCATCTCCCCTAAGCTGTTTACCGCTGCACTGGAGGATGTCTTTAAGACTCTGGACTGGAGAAGGCTGGGTATCAACATAAACGGCGAGTACCTCACTCACCTTCGATTCGCTGACGATATAGTAGTCTTGGCTGAGACCTTGGAGGACTTAAGTACTATGCTCGTTGACCTCAGTAAAGCCTCCGAGCGAGTTGGTCTTAGGATGAACATGGATAAGACGAAAATCATGTCGAATTCCCATGTAGCACCAACTCCCGTAATAATCGGAGACTTTACACTCGAAGTTGTAGACGAATACATATACCTAGGGCAAACTATTCAGTTAGGTAGGTCCAACTTCGAGAAAGAGGTCAATCGTCGAATCCGACTCGGTTGGGCAGCGTTCGGGAAGCTACGACACATATTTTCGTCCAATATTCTGCGGAATAGTGTTTGAAGACGAAAGTCTTTAATCAGTGTGTGTTGCCAGTACCGTATGTCAGGTACTGAAACGTGGCCGCTTACAATGGGTCTCATAAGAAGGCTCAAAGTCACCCAAAGGGCAATGGAGAGGGCTATGCTAGGAGTCTCTCTGCGTGATCGGATTAAAAATGAGACCATCCGCAGCAGAACCAAAGTAACCGAAATAGCTCTCTGAATCGCTAAACTGAAGTGGCAGTGGGCGGGGCACATTGCGCGTAGAACCGATGGCCGTTGGGGCGGGAAGGTTCTTGAGTGGCGGCCACGTACCGGAAGGCGTAGCGTGGGTAGGCCCCCCACAAGGTGGACCGATGACCTGGTGAAGGTCGCAGGAATCCGCTGGATGCGGGTGGCGCAGGACCGGTCATTGTGGCAATCTTTGGGGGAGGCCTATGTTCAGCAGTGGACGTCTTTCGGCTGATATAATGATGATGATGATGATGATGAAGTTTTGTACAACATTTTATGCGAATAGTCAACGAATGTATAAGTCGCGCTGAGTTTCTTACCAGATTCTTCTCGGGTAAGTGATGCAGGGTTAGAACCGGAAGTAGATTGGTTTATTAGCTTAACGATTCAAAAGCGCTCGTTGCCAGCAGGGATCGAAACCGGTTTTATAGAAAAACCTCGAAATAGCTCAATATTTTAAAATGTTTTACACTCTTACTTATGCCCGCCTTCCACTGCGAGCGGAACGGACTCATAAATGGCTACGTTTAACTTACACCGCTGATATACAGCCGTCAACTGCATACTAGCACTTGGCCAGCGATGAATGTGAAACAGAGCCATTAATGAGTCCGTTCCGCTCGCAGTGGAAGGCGGACTGAGAAGCAAGCTGACTAAAGAAGGGATAACCATGTAAGGCTGAGGGTCAAGGTAATGTTCGTGGGTGTTTCTAGGGAGTAGCTGGAATTACAACAAGCAATAAAATTATGATTTATTTTTTAAATATAAAATATTTAAAAACGATTAATTGTTCAAAAATATGTCGTATCTTAATATGACTATTTGACTAACCTGGATGCGGTCTCCTTAGACTCCCTGATGCACTTAGCCAAGGTCTTGACTTCCATGAACCGGTCGCTGTTCACCAGGTACTTGGCCACGTGCGTGTAGATGTTCATAGAGTCTAGCTTATGTTCTGTGATTACTCTGGTAACAATAAACGAATTAATTTATTCGAATTGAAAATCAGGGTAACCTGTCTTTGTCGCACTAATAATAGGGAGTTATAGTTCGGGAAATATTATTTGATCGACTGGTATCTCACTTATGATCTTTTGTTTTGCGAAACTAGACAATCTGCAGTTGAGCCCTTTTCTATTGTCAATGAAAACAAAAGGTCGTAAGTAAGATAACAGTCGGTCAAATAATATTTCCCGAACTTAACAGAGTTCGATGGGAGTAATCGGTTGCTATAGTACATAGTACATTGTGCATCTAGGGAAGTAAGTACGGTATCACTAACGAGAGTGTTAGAAGCCCGACGCCGTAGGTTTTTAATGACTCGAGATTGTATTCCGCTTACCGACCGTGATGTATACAATAACTTTTAAAGACAAAATATTATTAAATGGCGTACTAACATTTCCATAACTCCCTAGTGACGTAAGTGTGACGAAAAATAATTAGCGAACACTCGAAATCCCTTCTGTTAATACTTCTAATCTTAGTATTTACTTGAAAGCTATATAGAATCCATCCTTCACAGATTGCCCCGTGGCCAGTATCAAAGCAACCAGCCGTATTTTATCTGTATTCGACTCTGCACCGGTATAACTTCATCGCCTTACTGGTTGCTACATAATTAGTGACCACTTGAAATCCCTTCTGTTAATGCCCCTTTTTTTTGTTAACCCAGGGGAATCCTTTATGGATACCACCCGGCCCGGGAGCAACCGGGTGGTTATGTCCGACTCGCACGGACTAAACCCCTGGGGTGTTCCACCGCTCGCTCTATGTGCGGGGCTTCGGGAACGCTGCTGCAAACCTCCGAGAACCCCGCGAGCGTTGCCCTTGCGGGCCCGTCTTGTCGGCTGCTTCAGCAGCCTACTCCGCCGACAGCACCTCGGAACACTTGAGGGCTCGGGACCTCTCAGGGCGGATGACGGGACTCCCGGCCCATCACCCGCAGGTCCCTCTCTACGGCAGCTGCATTCGGCCTGCAAAGGCTCTGCGCCGCCGCCCTGTTCTTCTTCGGCGCTGAGGGGGCGCATCTGCGTCGTCCTCTCGCGCACGCTCTGCCACCTCCTTCTGCGCCATGACTTCCGCGCAGAAGGTGGCCACTGCCTCCCAGGCCTCCTTGGCCTCGACCATTCGCCTCGCCAAAGCCGGCAACGACAGGTCTCCTCCTACGGCCGCAGACAAAGCAGCGCGAGGCTCCGCCCATGCTGGGCACTCGACGCGCGTGTGGTAGGCTGTGTCCACGACCCCTCCTCCACAATGGTGGCAATTCGGGTTTGCCTCTCGCCTTATCACCTCACACAGGTATTTACCAAAGCAACCGTGCCCCGTGAGCATCTGTGTGAGGTGGTATGTTGGTGTGCCGTGTTTACGGTCAACCCATTTTTTAAGGACGGGTTGAACGGCTTCCACTAGTTCT
Source organism: Thaumatotibia leucotreta (assembly GCA_025490895.1). Classification (NCBI taxonomy): domain Eukaryota; kingdom Metazoa; phylum Arthropoda; class Insecta; order Lepidoptera; family Tortricidae; genus Thaumatotibia; species Thaumatotibia leucotreta. The sequence goes on along the minus strand of JALPQI010001394.1, from coordinate 37,538 downwards.
CGGCTAGCTCCCGGGATCTCTAATCTCTCCTCCCACTTTTCAAAGAGGCCGTTTCTGGACTCTTCCCTCCACTTGCGGACTTCTTGCGGAGCGGGATAGTTGTCACTCGCTCTGGCCTCCTTCACCCTCCAATAAACCTCTGCCAGAGTTTCTGCCTCAAGGTCCCAGGGTGGGCACCCGGCTATCAGGCAAGCGCTAATGTATGAGCAGGTGCGGTATGCTCGAGCCACCCTGAGTGCTATGGCCCGCTGGGGTCTCCGCAGTTGGGCCCTGCTCCGAGCACTCAGTTTGTCCGCCCATATTGGCGCTCCATACAGCGCCATCGAGCGTACCACCGCCACATACAGGCGCCTGCTCGCACCTTTTGGTCCTCCTTTGTTTGGGAGAATCCGACCGAGAGCACCAGCTGCTGCCATAATTCTTGGGGCCAAGCGCCGGAAGTGCTCGTCGAACTTCCATCGACCGTCGAGGATGACTCCCAGGTACTTCATCGACGACCCGACGGCGATGGAAGTTCCTCCGACTGTGATTACGGCCCCTGGTGGTGGTGCATTTCGAGGCCCATGGAACACTAGGGCCTCAGATTTATGGAGAGCCACCTCTAGGCCCAGAGCGCGGATGCGGTGCACCATGTGTGCCACCCCTGCCGTCGCGATGTACGCCGCCTCGCGATGCGTCCTGCCACGGGCCGAAACGAGGGTGTCGTCCGCGTAACACGTGACGCTAATACCCCGTATAATGGCACCACGAAGGACCCAGTCGTAACCGATGTTCCACAGAAGAGGGCCCAAGACTGAGCCCTGTGGAACACCGCACGACATTTCCCGCCTGCCAACCCCAGTTTTGGTTGGAAAAACCACAACGCGCCCGGCAAAGTAGTCCGCCACGAGGTCTTGTAGGTAATTGGGCACGTTGTGGTATTTCAGTGCCGCCTTTATTGTTTCCTAGGGCAGGGTGTTGAAGGCATTAGAGATGTCCAGGGACACGGACATCACAACCCCGCCCTGGAAAACTGCCTCCTGCGCAAAGTCCCTTACTTTGGCAATGGCGTCCAACCTAACTTACTTGAAAGCTAAATCGAATCCGTCCTTCACAGATTGTCCCGTAGCTAGTATCAAAGCAACCAGCCGTATCTTATCTGTATTCGATCCGAACAGCGTCAATGCTCTAAACTCTTGTCTCCGGGTCTTTTCCACTCTGCATCGATATATCTATATCATAGTCTCCGATTGGCTGCTAAATAATGTGTGAACACTTAAAATTCCTTCTGTTAATACTCCTAACCTTAGTACTTACTTGAAAGCTAGATCGCATCCATCCTTCACGGATTGTCCCGTGGCTAGTATCAAAGCAACCAGCCGTATCTTATCTGTATTCGATCCGAACAGCGTCAATGCTCTAAACTCTTGTCTCCGGGTCTTTTCCACTCTGCATCGATATATCTATATCATAGTCTCCGATTGGCTGCTAAATAATGTGTGAACACTTAAAATTCCTTCTGTTAATACTCCTAACCTTAGTACTTACTTGAATGCTAAATCGAATCCGTCCTTCACAGCCGGCCGGCTGGCCGGTGGCTAGTATCAAAGCAACCAGCCGTATCTTATCTGTATTCGATCCGAACAGCGTCAATGGTCTAAACTCATTAGCCTCCAGGTCTTTTCCACTCTGCATCGATATCATAGTCTCTGATTGGCTGCTAAATAATGTGTGAACACTTAAAATTCCTTCTGTTAATACTCCTAACCTTAGTACTTACTTGAATGCTAAATCGAATCCGTCCTTCACAGATTGTCCCGTGGCTAGTATCAAAGCAACCAGCCGTATCTTATCTGTATTCGATCCGAACAGCGTCAATGGTCTAAACTCTTTCGCCTCCGGGTCTCTTCTGCTCTGCATCGGTATAACCTCATCTACAACGTTAGGAGACAACCGGCCGGCCGCTTCGTTCGCTGCCAAGTATTTGGCGACCTCCATTTGACGCGATATCGTTGTCATGAGGTTGTCTATGGTCGCTTTGTCGAGGTAGAAGTGAATGGATTTCTGGTCGTTTGTTCCTGGAAATAAAGAACCTCGTCATTCGGCTGTGTTTACGAAGGTTATTTTGATTTTAGTTACATTGTTTAGGAATGAGGTTATAGTTGTGCTAGTATTATAATAATTTAATACACTAGGGAATATTCTATTGCCTAAAATAGGGTTTGTAAGGTGGTGTAGTCTTCTTCTCAGTCGCTCCCTCATGGCTGAGGATCGTGACCAACAGTGAATTTTTTCCACTTGACGCGGTCTAGGGTCATATGGAGTACCATCTGCATGGAAAAACAAGCTCAGGGCCGGATTTAGAGGTTCAGAGGCTTCGGGGCAACAAAGGAGTGGAGGCCCCCTGGCCCCCAATTATTTTCCAAATAAAGTAGACAATTTTTTTCAGTCAAGATTTGCAATAAATATTGTTTTGTGGAAACAAGTAGGTATACATTATTTTATTATTTAAATCAAACATATAAAAATAAATATATTAATAAATATATATAAATAAATAATTTTAATAATAAATATATTAGAGTATGTTATAATGTATGTATATATATGTACGATTTTGTAATTGCTTTTTAATTAATTTATTATACACAGATTTGGTTTATATTTATATAGTTGCGCCGCCTACAATTTTCTCTGCTTTGCCCCAAGGTTGACTGGTAGAGAATGCCTCATGGCATTAAGTCCGCCTGTTGTACTTTAAGTTTTACTTTTGTGCAATAAAGTTTAAATAAATAAATAAATAAATATAAATATAATCGGAAACGAGAATTATCTGAAATTAAATTTTAGCGTTCACGAACGGTATCTTCTGAGCTTTTTTCGCCGAAAAATCGTTGATGATTTACCTAACTGAAATCCAGTTCCCGGAGTAGATCACTTTCAACACTCTTTTTTTTTCCGAATCTATATTGTGGGGGCCCCTCTTTTGTTGGGGCTGTAGCTCCGGTTGCCCCCCCTTAAAACCGGCCCTGCACAAGCTTTCTTCATGGTGTCAGTCCACGTTATTGGCATTCCACCCCTGGAGCGTCGGCCTTTGACGTTGCCGAATGGCGGCCGTGCTGGCACATACTCACTGTTGGCGGGCACGCACTGCGCCAGGTGGTGGTGCGCGGCGGCCAGCGTGGCGGCGCGCGCGTGCAGCGCGGTGAAGGCGGCGCCGCGCACCGGCCGCGCGTACAGCGCGCAGGTGGCCGCCGTGCTGGCACATACTCACTGTTGGCGGGCACGCACTGCGCCAGGTGGTGGTGCGCGGCGGCCAGCGTGGCGGCGCGCGCGTGCAGCGCGGTGAAGGCGGCGCCGCGCACCGGCCGCGCGTACAGCGCGCAGGTGGCGCCGTGCTGGCACATACTCACTGTTGGCGGGCACGCACTGCGCCAGGTGGTGGTGCGCGGCGGCCAGCGTGGCGGCGCGCGCGTGCAGCGCGGTGAAGGCGGCGCCGCGCACCGGCCGCGCGTACAGCGCGCAGGTGCGGCCGTGTTGGCACATACTCACTGTTGGCGGGCACGCACTGCGCCAGGTGGTGGTGCGCGGCGGCCAGCGTGGCGGCGCGCGCGTGCAGCGCGGTGAAGGCGGCGCCGCGCACCGGCCGCGCGTACAGCGCGCAGGTGGCGCCGTGCCGGCACATACTCACTGTTGGCGGGCACGCACTGCGCCAGGTGGTGGTGCGCGGCGGCCAGCGTGGCGGCGCGCGCGTGCAGCGCGGTGAAGGCGGCGCCGCGCACCGGCCGCGCGTACAGCGCGCAGGTGGCGCCGTGCCGGCACATACTCACTGTTGGCGGGCACGCACTGCGCCAGGTGGTGGTGCGCGGCGGCCAGCGTGGCGGCGCGCGCGTGCAGCGCGGTGAAGGCGGCGCCGCGCACCGGCCGCGCGTACAGCAGCGCGCAGGTGGCCGACGCTCGGGCATGCTGACCGGACCCGCACTGCAGCGCGTAAAGCGCTTCAAGCCGCTTAGTGGCTTCTAACGTGCGGCAGATGTGCATTATGTAGTCCTGAGAAAAGTGGAATAAGAAGTGTGGGCGTTATGCCAAAGATAATTTATGTTTTTGGATTTTTAATGTTTTTACAATTTTACTCTTTAATAGTTTTACATTATACAGTTTTATGCGTTTTACAATTTTACGATTTGATATAAATAAATAAACAATGACTCGTAATACATTGTTCCGGATCTGAGACGAGTCATCCAAATCTGAGGCTAGCTTTGGCAATCGGTACTGCAGGCCTAGACAAGATACAATCTGCAATCGTATACGATAAGCGATAAGTCACGTGACTATAGTATTGTATCGAAATGGTCTCGTAACTTTTCGTTCGAATCTGTCATTCTCATACATTTATTACTTATAGTATAAGCTGGAAAGAAAAAAAGGCTAACGAAGAGGTGTTGAATTTAGTAGGTGAGACAAGAAGCTTGTTGAAAACGATAGAGAAGAGAAGAGTAAGCATGTTGGGGCACCTGATACGTCATGACGACTTTATAAAGACTATATTTGAAGGCAAAATTGAAAAAAAGCAGAGAGAGAGGAAGGTCAAGACCTGCATTTTTAGATCAAGCCAAAGAGAAAGTTAAAGTAGTGACGTATCAGGAACTCAAAACAGTAGCAGAGACAAGGACAGAGTGGCGAGAACTCCATCGACAAGAGCAAAGCTCTTAAATTTGTGATGATGATCGTATACGATTATAAAATGGCATCTTAGCCTGCAGCCTGTCAAGTGGGAGCCAATGTCAAGTCAACATACATCATTTGTCAATCAAAACACATGAAAAAAAATAACATCTATTTGTAAGTAATAAATGGAGCGTTTTATTGTTACTTGTTTACAGAGTTAGAAAAACGTATTACTGTTCACCATGTTTCGCCCTGTAGGTTTACCATGACGTACTAATGCGATTCAGTTTAGGTTCAGTCAATGAATACACACTCACACTCACTTCACACTCGGTCAATGAATACGGGTCAGGTGGTTTTTTTCATAGAAAATAATGCAAACATGCAGATTTAAATTATTTGCAGATTTTAATAATTATTTTTGTAAAATCTATTTTTAAATCAGGTTGTATTGGAATTTTCCTGAATTTATAAATAAATCCAAAAAACTTTTAAAATTGTCGTTATGTCGGTCTGTAGAGACAAAAATGTAGACCGTTTAAGAAAACCACCTAAAATGTATGGTAATACGCGTTTTTAAATCATGAGTTGCTATTTTTATATCTACGGAGTCACCTGACGATAAAGTTCCGTGTTTTTCGGATCGGGTGAAAACTTCAGGGAAATTCCAATACAATCTGATGTTAAAAACGGTTCCACTTGTATTATAATATAAATATTTATTTTTAATATTTGTAATCAGCATGTTTCCAGTATTTTCTATGAAAAAATCCTCCTGACCCGTATTCATTGACCGTGAGTGTACGGCTCATTTAGCATTGTATAAAGAGTATATAGGGCTATCGCGAATTTCAAAACTCGTAAATTTGGAGTATCTGTCTCTGTCACACCGATGTCATCCGCCGTTGGAATTCCAGAGACAAATAGTACCACAGAATTAGATTTGGATAGAAGAAACAAGTTCATTCATTTGTACTGAAGTTGTTACTTGCCTATGATTTTAAATATGTCTCAGGCCCTTGAGTATTCATATTTTTTATGTTGTTGCAATTAATTTAACTTAAGGAGGCATTATTAATGTTTTTGTTCACTTCAACTTACAAAATTTGACGCCTGAAAGCTGCTAGCTGCGATTAAAGACGGACAACTCAGTGGATTTCACTGAGTTCATTTGACACGCTAAGTAGATACGTTTGCTTGATCTATGGTATATATGACATCTGTGAATAGTACAAATAGCCAATTTTAATTTAATTAGGGCTGTAGTTTTATAGAACTCCCAACTTACCGACCACAAATCCAGCGTGCTGTCTACATCGCTCATCGCCTTCAGCAGTTCATTCACCTTATCCCTTTTCAAGCACTCCATGTACACCGCCTCTGTAAACGTTTCCTTATCCACCAAATTGTCGTAACAATACGACAGCACCTCCGACATGTTTTTATACTTCATATAAAATGATATGTTAGCGACATGAGACCCGTAGTTGCTTAGGTAATATACGCATTCCTTGTAAAAGAATGGATCTAGCTTCTTAATAAGATAATCTACTTTTGGCTCATGGTTGTTGTTTCTTCGTAATAATCCTTGGGCGAGACTTTTCTTAGGTTGGACGGTAGCAGTTTGGAAGTCGCTGTAGTCGCCTTGTTTGATTTTCTTTACGCTCGCGAGTGTATGCATTATGTTTAGAGCTGGTTCGGTGACTTGGATACGCTTTTTGCTCGCGTTTTGGGATGCTAGCTTTTCGTTTGTGGACTGAAAGAAAAAGTATGCGTAAAAAAAAGATTGGATATTTAATGAATCTCATATCGTTGAGAATTGGTTCGCGAGTTTTCTATACCAAGGGCGGTTTGCGACAGCCACACTTGACATACATTATCCGGGCGATTCTTCGAGGAGCGTTTTAACCGATCGGATTCGGATTTTTCGTCGCGACTATTATACCGAAACGGAAGGACGAGTAGCAACATCTTTGATAGGTACGCTAGACTTGGTAGGTACTTATTGGTGCTGAATTACGTTTACATTCAATAACACTCTTCAATACCCGAAACCCCGAATATGTATACCAGATTTCTATCAAACAAGATTAGCGGGTGACCCACCATGGAAAGGCAAAAAAACTGTAAAAAAATAGTTTTGTAAATGTTAATGCTATTAAACTGTGACTCAAGAGAATGTACTCATGGCAACGAGTGACATAAAAACATGATTGTCTTTTACAATAAAATACAATGTAAACGTAGTTAGTGCAACCCGCCCTGAGCGATAGTCCTTAACTCTTGACGTGACGTGTTTTTGCGGTAGCCCAATTTCAACTTTCACGGAACGTCATAGAGACTTTGACGACGTACCACATTCGTACGTCAATGGTTAAGGGTTAACTTAATGCAATAAGGTCGATAATTACCTTCATAGTCTCCGCCTTGTGGAGTATTTGCTGGTTGACGGGGTAGTTCATATCTTCGAGCATGCTGATGATTTCGTTGAGAAGCGGCGGGTTGGCTCGCGGACGCCCTTCTGATTGGGTGCTGGATACTGAACTGGTACGTTCCGATTGTCTTAGACCTAATCGGAAAAGGTGTTAATCTTTATATCGGAAGTATACAGTGTGTTACCATGACCCTTTACGAAAATGGATAATACGTATTACTGGCTGTCGTTTTCAAGTAGACAAAAGTTCTGAGAAAAATTGAGATGCCATGTATTTTAAAATAATAAATATCTTGGGACAACTTACACAAATCGACCTAATCCCCTAGGCCTCGCCATATTTACAGCCTTTGGCCTCGACACACGCGGCGCTCGTCTTGAAGCAGCGCGTGAACTTGTCGCGCCTGCTTGTAGCAGCCCGCCTTGAAGACTATACCTTGCAATCTCCTGTTGAGCAGGTGCTCGGCCTCGCCGTACTCGCAGTCTTCGGCCTCGACACACGCGGCGCTCGTCTTGAAGAAGTGCGCGAACTTGTCGCGCCTGATCGAAGCAGCCCGCCTAAAGACTATACCTTGCAATCTCCTGTTGAGCAGGTGCTCGGCCTCCCCGTACTCGCAGTCTTCGGCCTCGACACACGCGGCGCTCGTCTTGAAGCAGTACGCGAACTTCTCGCGCCTACCTGAAGCAGCTTTCCTTGAAGACTATACCTTGCAATCTCCTGTTGAGTAGGTGCTCGGCCTCGCCGTACTCGCAGTCTTCGGCCTCGACACACGCGGCGCTCGTCTTGAAGCAGTACGCGAACTTCTCGCGCCTACCTGAAGCAGCTTTCCTTGAAGACTATACCTTGCAATCTCCTGTTGAGTAGGTGCTCGGCCTCGCCGTACTCGCAGTCTTCGGCCTCGACACACGCGGCGCTCGTCTTGAAGCAGTGTGCGAATTTTTCGCGCGCCTGCTTGAAACACCCCGCCTTAAGGCACGCTTTGCCCCATGCGGCTAGCACGCTGGTTCGAGGGATGCCTGATTTGGTGGCTATTTCTAAGGCTAGCTCCCATTTCTCCGCTTCTAGGAGGGAACGGACTATTTGACCTGCAAAAAAGTAAGTTTTTTTTAGTACAGATGGTGCGCTTTTTAGGCTCTAGTGCGAGAAGTGTGTCATTTTACGTCAGGTCCAAAACTTCGGAGGGCCATCTGTACTAAAAAAACGTCGTACGAAACACGTGCAAAAACGAAATTCGTAACTCGTGTCGATTTAAAACACTCCCTAGCGGTCGTCTTTTAAAACGTCGCCACTCGTTTCGAATTTCATGTTTTTTGCACTTGTGTCGTAATGTACTATTTTAACATGCTCTGAGATAGTTGTATTTTATTGATAAATCGAACACGCAAATGACCTACCCACAACATTGGTCTAAGGCGGAAAACCAATGTGCGAAAGGGAGTTCCTATATCGGTCTCTCGCTGCAGCTTACGGATTCGCTCGCCGCCGGTCGCCTTAGACTAACGTTGTGTCCAGACCAAAAGAGCCTAATTTTATTTTCAAAATGAAACTCACTAGGGTGTTGTATCCTCGGCACTAGATGGTGCGCCTGCTGGCGCACGAGCGTGGCCATAGCGTCGGCGTGCGCCAGGCAGCGCGCCGCGTGCGCCGCCCCGGTCTCCGCGATGCGGCCGCGCCCGCTCCCGCTGTGGCTACGACATTGGCCATTGGTCTAAGGCGGAAAAACATACGTGCGAAAGGGAGTTACGATATCGAACTTACGGTTTCGCTCGCCGCCGGTCGCCTTAGACTAACGTTGTGTCCAGACCAAAAGAGCCTAATTTTATTATTCTATATGAAACTCACTAGGGTGTTGTATCCTCGGCACTAGATGGTGCGCTTGCTGGCGCACGAGCGTGGCCATAGCGTCGGCGTGCGCCAGGCAGCGCGCCGCGTGCGCCGCCCCCGTCTCCGCGATGCGGCCGCGACCGCTGCCGCTGTAATACCCGCTTTATTTAGTTCCATGGTTGTACTGCTCGAAACTTTTTTTGTATCAATATACAAATAACAATTTGGAATATATAAGGTCCTAATTTATTAGATGCAGATATATTTACAGCTGATAGTACTCGGGTCTCTGAAGTATATTAAACCGTGAAACATTATAGCTGTTTTTTGGAGAAAACGGAAAAACAAATTTGCTACATAAAACAGCGTTTAGTGTTTATGTGTTTATTAAATGAAAACTCATTGAACAGATTCTAGTACCTCTTTTACGTACCACTTAACTGGAACTGGCCACTTCACGTCGATAAATTAAATACTTGATTGTCAATGTCATTTTATTTTCCGTTGGATTGTGTGTTTGATGACATGACAGGCAGTGTTATTGTGACATGTGATAATGCACATGATGATTTTTTTTTGACGAAATTTAATTTAATTTTTTGTTAGGAAAATGAAATCAAAAAAGTTACATGAAAAGATTTCTTAATTTATATTTAAAGTTAATTATTTTAATGTAAAGTATCATGTGTTAAAATATCTGCAACTAATAAATTAGGACCTTATATTTATTTTCGTGAGAAGAGCTGATTTTCTGGGGCCCCAAACTGCGATAAATAAGTTCTTTAGCTGTAATTTAAAGCAAGAATGGAACACGAAAAATATAGCATATCACAACAGGAGTAATATCTACCTAAATACTCCAGCTGGTCGGTTTTGCCGTTGATTGTTACGAAGTATTCATGTAAAGCTCGGTCAAACACGCGTTTTGAGAGCGGGCCGAGATGTCAGTGGGTATAGGCGAGCATCGCCACCACCTGATAGTGCGCGGGCGATCTCGTCGCTCCGGTCTAGGAGGAACCTGGTGAAGACAGGGATTACAATAATACTCACGCGATCTCGTGTGGAGCCCTCGAGTACAGTTCGGCAGCCGCGAGCAACAGCGAGCGCCGCGCGCGCACCAGTAGGCGAGCATCGCCGCCGCCTGATAGTGCGCGGGCGATCTCGTCGCTCCGGTCTAGGAGGAACCTGGTGAAGACAGGGATTACAATAATACTCACGCGATCTCGTGTGGAGCCCTCGAGTACAGTTCGGCAGCCGCGAGCAACAGCGAGCGCCGCGCGCGCACCAGTAGGCGAGCATCGCCGCCGCCTGATAGTGCGCGGGCGATCTCGTCGCTTCGGTCTAGGAGGAACCTGGTGAAGACAGGGATTACAATAATACTCACGCGATCTCGTGTGGAGCCCTCGAGTACAGTTCGGCAGCCGCGAGCAACAGCGAGCGCCGCGCGCGCACCAGTAGGCGAGCATCGCCGCCGCCTGATAGTGCGCGGGCGATCTCGTCGCTCCGGTCTAGGAGGAACCTGCCAGTGTAGAACAGGAATTAATAATATTATTTTTTTGATACAAGCTTTGATCCTGACCGCACTTTCTTTAGTCTTTTCATATACTACTCATTAACCATTTCGACACCATCGCCACGTCAAATACGAAAACTTTTACTCAGAAACCAAGTGTAAAAATAGAATTTTAACTTGACGCAAGTCCGTGTAGGTTTATATTTATATTTCAGACTTAGGTAGACATTGATGTCAAAAGGCCTGAACAGATATTCGAGCGTGCGAAGTACATTTTAAACAAATAAACGTAGGTATGCAAGTGGCCTGAGTGCTCGATGCTCGGCACTCAGACCTTACACTAAGACGTGTCTACCTAGACCAAACTTTATAGGATTACGACGTTTTAAATTTCCTGTGGCCATCCGACTTCATCACCAGGCCAGGTCCTTATATTGCATTATCATCAGACTTAAATATGTATACAAAATTTATTTTTGATCAGGAAGTGAATCCAATTTAACTCGCTTTTATTCGCGAAGAACGGCAAACATCATGACATTTGAAACTAAATATATGTATGTTGGTAAAAATATAGAGAAAGATAAAGATAGAATAGAGATATGTACCCATTGAGTCGGATTTCCTATAAAGTGTACTTAACTCTCATAATAATGTTGCGTTGTAGAAGAAGTATACAATCTTCTGATATCAACCAGTTATAATAATACACTTAAAAGATTGACCAAAGTTACTTGGTAGACCAGAACGAAATTTTCTATCAATGATCAAAACGAAAATGCCCCAAAAATAGACAGAGCACACTCAGTTATCTACTGTTAGAATTCCTCATCTGGATATTTTTTGTACTTACTTCGGATATTCCAAGCTGATCGAGTGCATCTTCATAATGCTCAAACATAGAGTAACATTTGGCGTAAATTCAAATCCAAACTCCGCCCGAACGGCCTCGTTTCTCCCAGAATTGTTAGACAGACACCAGTCCATGCAGGTAATACCGCTGCCGGCTGAATCTGAGTTGCTGCTGAGCATCATGTTATCATGGTCAGAGGAGTGCTTCTTGTTCGCAGTTTGTGTGTAACAATCGTTGCACACGCGGAATTTTACACTACTTGGGTATGTTGGCACATGCATTCTATTCCTCGAACAAACATGACACACCAGCCTACCGCAGCGACGACAATGGTGCCTCCGAATGATCATAGAGAATATAGACGTCTGACACACCATACACCGATCAGTCGAATAGTCTTCCGTCCACTGTTCTTTGGAAGGCACCTGTTCAGGCATCACGAACGGGCGGGATGCGGCCTCTATGTTGATAGAATCTATGGACTGCATGAGGGACTCCTCTGAAGGTCTCGGCGGAGCAATACAGGTGTTCTTAGGATTCATATCTAAAGCTTTCTCGGCGTAGAAGCGAAGCAGCGCGTCTACAGAATTCCTTGAAATAACTATACTATCTATCAGCTTAATGTTATAGTACAGGTTGTCTCCACTTGGATCCCTCTTCAAGTTTGAAGAGATTTTGTTGATAATCACTGAAAGTACATCCAGTTTCGCGTTCATGAGGAACTGCTCCAGCATCAGTATGGGTTTATCGATCAACTCCCAGAACATTTGTCGCAAATTTATATCTATTTCAAGCATGATCTGCAAGCCTATTTTGATGTTCTCAAAAGATTTCCAATCAGAAGAATTCTCCGAGACGAAGTCAACGCAAACTTGGAGTATTTCGACATTTCTGACTTTAGACATTTCTTCCTGTATCAGATCCATGGCTTGACTGGTCGGCAGACGTGATAGAAGTTCGCCAACTAAGGAGGGTGTGGCTTGGTTCGTATATTCGAAGAGCTGTCGTAAGAGATTCATGACGATCAAGTTCTTCATGTGTTCTGACACCTCGTGCACGTCGGCCCACTCCAGGCAGAGCTGGAACTGCTGGCTGTCCATTAGGACTTCTATTACGTTTTCAGGGTTGTTCATGGAGTTCTCGTAAACGTCGTACCAATGGCTGGAGCCCATTATGGATGCGATCTGAAATCAAGAAGAACATAAAACGAATGTACGAGGATGCAGAAGATTTAGCAGAACATAATATATAGATAAACATTTTGGGCTCAGGAGGATAGAAAAGAAAACTATTGGTGATAGGTACATTTCATACACTACCTATCGTAAATAACCTTCCTATCTTAGATGAAATAGAGAGAACATAATAATGATTACCTGATTATACAATGGTATTTTCACCATCCAGTTAGAGCATTTTTCATGTAAATCTTCCTCTAATGCTTCCCTATCAAGAAGGAACCTCAAATAATCCAACACCTCCAGGGCTCCTTCAGCGGGCCAACTGTTCAGATTGTTCAAAATGAGATTCACTTTCAGCTCAGAGCACTTCAAAAACTGACAGTATTTCCAATTGTTCTCTATTTTAGGATGTATCGCCAATTTGAACAGTATTAAATCTCTAAGGTTCATCAGATTAGCGCTGCAAAGTACCTGTCTTTCAGAGAGCGCGTCTATTATGTTGAGGCATTTGAGTAATTTTCCAGCCTCGATCAAGTGCGGCAAGAATAGGAACAACTTGTCGAGGTCTATTGTGGTATGGAGAGACGCTAAATATTTGTTTCCACCGAAAAGTACTTTCGTGCAGTTGAATCTCTCCAGCTCCATATAATTGTTGAGGTATCTGGTCCGAGCGTCCATGCTTTGCTGAAGAGTATTCTCGTTCGGCGATGTATGGATCTTCTTGATCAAATGCGCCAACACCCAATTATGTAAGACGATGTACGTAAGGCACTGAGGAGTTGGAGCGCGAGGAAGAGGTGCCATATTTGTCTCTGGCTCTAGGAACAAATTTTCTTCTGTGTTTTTAAATTCGTATACAGCTTGAAGCAAATTGTTGAAGTTCATTTCATTAGCTTCCATTTGAGGTATCAGTACAATCGACGGACAAAAGTTCAGTATCAACTTTGGTATCAAATTCACGTTCAGCTTCTTACATATTGGTTCTAAATACGTAACCGGAATTTCTTTGGTATTTATCATTGTGCCGAATATATCGTGCAGCTGTTTCTCTAATACTGTGAAGTAGGAGGATTCTGGTGGGGAAGTCGCATTCTCTTCGAGTTCTAACTGAGACACTGTTTTGCAATACATGTAGCACATCCGTAGGTAATGAGTCCTCGTTTTTTTATTTCCATGTCGAGACACTTCTCCAATATTGCACAGGTCTTTGTCGGAAGCTGCTACAATGTTCATGTAAATCTGATGGTATTTCTGTAGTAGATTTGAATCGATGTTTGATTTGTTAGGGTTAACGATGTCCGCTAAGTCCTCGCAGCATTGCCGCAGTTCTTTAGATAGCTGGTTCATTTTGCAGAACTCTTTGTGCTTGATAGGAATTCTACAGTCGGAAATTAATCCGCACACGTTGTCGATAAAATCGAAAGACTTTTCAGTATTGCCAAAAATCTCGAAGGTGACGCTGGCTATATCTTCTATGAACCTAATGTAGTTTATCTTCTTAACAGCGGCCACGTCCGTAGACGCGCGGACTTCGGCGAGTTTCCTTTCTACTACATTGATTAACCCGTATGTTATCTCTCTATTGAGTCCACTGCTCAAAAGAATGTCTACAGCATTTATAAATGAGGCGTTTTGATGACTATACAGCTGTAGATGCGGATGGCAGGCGGCTAGCTGAATTACATCAAAGGAGAAGTTAGGAGGCCTATTTGATGCTAAGAATCCTTCTACTAGCCCCATAACTTCAGTTGAGACGACGGAAAGGGCGGACAGTTCTTTGGTAGCGTAAGGCGTGTCGTCTTTGTAATAAATTATGTTTTTAATCTTGGCCACGAGGTGTCGCAGCTGTTCGGTGAACGAGACCTCTGTTGCGATCTCGGCATCGGCGAGATCGAACATCTGAAAAAAAAAAAACTCTTTAAGTCTTATAATATTATGTTTATTGGATCAATCACTTTTTTTGTTGTTATTCTTTCTCGTCACCCAGAGGATAATTGTTGCATAAAAAAAAAGTTAGACGAAAGTATCCTGCAAGTTCTACTAATATGTCATGATTAGTGGGTGACCCACCATGGAAAGGCGACATACACATCATCAGCCTATGATAGTCCACTGCTGGACGTAGGCCTCTCCTATTAACTATGCGCATAGACGTATTAGGAGGTAAATGTCCATAATCGCCACGCTGGGCAACCCGATTGGCGATCGCAGCAATGTGTCCACTATGATGACGCTGCTGCCCATCATCAATCTTTTATCAAATAATGGTCAGTGACACTTCAATCCCTTAGTCGACTCTTACAACACCCGAAGGAGGAGTTGGGGTGGTGACAAATGTGTTCTTACTTTACTGTCGTCACCACACGGCTTCTGTCTCGTCACCCAGAGGATAGTTGTTGCATAGTTTGCTAAACGAAAGTATCCTGCAAGCTCTACTATCATGTCTTAATGAGTGGGTGACCCACCAATCCCACCATGGAAAGGCGACATAACTGTCAAAAAATTCAAAGTTTTGTACATTTCAATGCTATAAAACTGTGATTTTAAGGGTGACCAAGGAGAACGTAATCATAGCAGCGATTGACTTAAAAAAGTGTTGACCCAATTGCATTTGCCTTTAATGAGCTGTTTTAAGATAATACACTATACAGATAAACGGTTACACATTTTTGCATGATTTTTACTTATGAATGTTTATTTTTGTTTTATATGTTTAGATTTTTGTCATGATTGTTTTATTTATTGTATTAATGTGTTAGCATGTAAGTGCTTTGGGTGTAAGACTGTAAACTAACGTGTAATTAGATGTATATAAATAAATATGTTAACCAGCTAAGATTAAAAATCTTTATAAATGATTTCAAGTTTGCGAACAGAAACTTTTTTAAGCAAATTAAAAAGATAAAATCCAAATGAGTATTGTCATTATTTTGACTGCAATAAAAAGTCATTCGACATTGTTGACATACTTGTCAAGTAAATGTTATTGATATGATGATAAAAATGATTGAAAACTTTGTAATCGAGTTACTAAATGCTAATTTACATACTAATTATCATAGTGATAACACAAACATACAACTTGCGTGTTTACCCTAGTCATAACAGGATAGTTAGGCGCAAGACAGATTATAAAGTAAATATTTCGATGATAGACGATGATATCGAAATGGTCGACAATGATAAACTCGGTTCAAGCAATATAACCAGTAAATTACGCAAGTAGGTAAATTTTAGGTTAAATTGTGAAACTTTCTCAGTTCACCGTCAATACATATATAAGTATAAATAAGACTTGCCCAGCGTGGCGATTATGGGCATTTACTTCCTAATACGTCTATACGCATAGTTAATAGGAGAGGCCTTAGTCCAGCAGTGGACTATCAGAGGCTGATAATGATGATGATGATGAAATAAGACTTTCTACATTTCCAGAACTTATGGGAAGTTACAAAGAACACTGCAACACAGAAGCTTGGACGACGTACATAATATTACGGTAATAAATACAAGTTGTATTATACAACTGAGCATATTAACCCTTTGAACGCCGAGACCCACTAAAGTGGTCGTGTGTTGTCAACTTGTCATGCCTACCACGTCAGCAGCTAGTAAAGTGGTAATCGAGTATGCTGTCAAAGACCTTAACTGTCTTGCTGACAAATCAAGTTTATTTTCGTTCTTCGTTAGTAGAGATACTAGTAGTAGCAGTACGTGTAGGTATGTCACATTTTAATGCGAGAGGGAAGGCGTTTAAAAGTTTAATAAATATCCAATATTCGAATGTTCTTATGATGATATTAATAAAAAGATAGTTCATGAAAGGCCAAAAGGGTTATTGGCGTTGTTGTACAGTCGCCATCAGCAGGCCCCTCTTATCCACTGGGCACACTGGGCACGTGCCCAGGGCCCCGTGATGGATGGGGCCCCCTAGTCTAGCTAGGCCCCACCTAACTCCTATTACCAAACGGTCCAAACGATAACCTATAGATACCTACGCCTGAAAATCAGTCTTAACAAATTTTACCGAATATGGTCAATTTGGTCGTTTTTGTTTATTTTTTGAAATGTCTATTGTCTAGCAAGAACTTTTACCCTTCGTCATATAACGATTTTTAAAAATTATTTGAGTTATGTTCAAAACTAGCCTATCAAGAAATGTATATTGATGTAGCATATTCATAAAAAAGGAGTTTTTAGTTTGTTTCAATAAATAAACTATTTTTTTTAGTTTTTTTGGCATTTAAAAGTTGTAATCGATTTCTTTGACTAATACGGTATTTGATAAAAAAAATCCTAAAATCTAACTTCCTTGTCAAAAAATGTTGTACTTGAAAAAACCGGAGTATTTGAAATTGGCAACACTGCCCGATCGGGAATTCCCCTGTATCTATCTGTGGTGTTGTGACGTTTCATTCATTTAATTTGTTGACTGTTGTTGTTTTTTTTTTTGTCTAACTACGATACGAGACTTTGTTTAGTGAAAAACTTTATACTAGGAGTAGTTTTGTTTTAGTGATTATTTCCCATGTAAAAAAACTAAATTAGGGTGCCTGTCGTGTCGCATAACGTCGATTGTCCTAAAATTTTTTAGCCGAGAATGTTTGGCATTATGTTACATGGCATACTACTTGTTTAGCCTACTTAATTTTGCGCATACACGTTTAAAATACCTACACCATATTTATTCTAATATTCATTACTCGAACGTCAAATGACCTAAAGCATAATAATCCTAATGTTCATTGTAATAAATATTATTTTCCCTACTACTCGAACTGTCAATTTTCACTGCGCCTACTTTTATCATGTCCGAAATTCCATTCAAGTAGGCATTTTAATAACATCATGCAAAACATTTGAACAACAGGGTGAATGGTTAAAAAAATGTTCAAGTAATAAACCAGGGTAACCAGGTTTCGAGGTTAGGGCGGAGTAAATGGCGTAGTCTATAAATACTTAAGTATTTTTAATCAATCGTTTACACATCCTCATACTTACAAAACCAAAAAAACCGGCCAAGTGCGAGTCGGACTCGCGCGCGAAGGGTTCCGTATCATTATCAAATTATTATTAAAAAAATACAGTTAAATCAACCTACCTCAAAAACTATAGGAGATAATTTAATCAAACCAAAAATCGTTGATAGAGTTTATTAATGTGCATAACATATATTTTATATAGAATTTTATATCGCGCAGTTTTAAAAATAGAGGGGGGGGGGACACATTTTGAGACTTTGAGAGCTGATATCTCGAAAACGATTTGCTTAAATAAAAATGAGATTTATAAACCTTCATATCACTTTCAAAGACCTTTCTATTAATACCCCACACGCTTATATACAACTAAAAAAAAATTTCTATCCCTCAGTTACATGTATGGAGGGCCCCCACCCCAATGGTTTTTTTTACAATTTAGTATCATAATCCTGTAGCGGTTTATACAACACATATCCTTACCAAATTTCGTTACTGTAGCATTTATAGTTTCCGAGTAAATCGACTGTGACAGACGGACAGACGGACATGACGAATCTATAAGGGTTCCGTTTTGCCATTTTGGCTACGGAACCCTAAAAAGGGGGGCTCGGGGGGCGAAGAACCCCGCATTAAAAAAGAAATAATCTGTACCTCCTCTACCTTAACCTGGATAGGTTCGTTAGGTACCTTTTATCCCTTAGAGCGGAAATAGAAGCCCCGCGCAGGGGCTTCGTCGACCGGTTCCCAGGTCCAAATTGCTCACTAAAATTCTTTGGACAACAGGGCGAATTTAACAATAGTTAAGTTTAAGGAATAAAAAATATTTTAAAAGTTAGTTAAAGGTAATCACTGTTAGTTCATTAAATAGTAGGAACATCACCATTACGCACAATAATTTTTCGATACATAAACATTAGACAAGAAAATCATTAGGACAAACAATATTTAGGAACAATCAAGTTAGGATTAACAATTTCGGCATAACAAAAATATGCGCAACAATGTTTATGCCATTCATTTTTCGGCGTAAAGTTGTTATGCGACAAATTTTTCGAAATAAAAACATTATGCCACCCGATATAGACCCACTAAATTATAATATAAAATGTCTGCACTCTAACTGCAGTGGGGAACGCTCCTTTTCCAAATTAAAAAGAATAAAAAATGAATTCAGAAGTACAATGCTTCAAGAGAGACTAAACAGTTTGTCACTAATGTCGATAGAATGCGAGTTGCTCGAAAACATTGATTTTGATGATGTGATTAACGATTTTGCTCAACTCAAATGTAGAAAAGTGCCTCTTCATTCTCTTCAATGAGCATCGATTCTTCTATAAAGACTCATCGTGGATGTTAGTGTTGCTTAGTGTTGATTAGTTACATTGGATTATCTTATCTAGGTATTCATTATATCTAGTGTAACTGTAAAGAAATAAAAATAAATCTAAAACTTTGCATATTTACGTTGTTTGTCTATACTAACAAAATAGTGCTTTATTACTATGGTCATAGGGGCCCCATTATCCTAATGTGCCCAGGGCCTCTAATAGGTTAAAGACGGCCCTGGCCATCAGATATATCTTAGCGTCCAGTGCGTTTAAAAATATCTGAACGCGACTTTATTGGCTTAACGATAGAGGCGTGTTCAGATATTTTTGAGCGCTCCGGACGCTACCATATATTTGATGGTAAGTGTATTACCATGAGTGCTACTACATTTTCAGTACAAATGGCACTTTTTTACGCGCTAGTAGTGGTTCATTTTACGTCAAGTCGAAATCTTTGTAGGGCCATATGTACTGAAAAATGTCGTACGATACACGTGCGAAAACGAAATTCGTAACTCTCGAGTCGAATTTAAAGCACTCCCTTAGGTCGTGCTTTATCTCCACTCGTTTCAAACTTCATTTTTTTCGCTCTTGTATGTACTTACTCTTGTGGAATATGGTAGTGCCGATTTCCCTTGGCATTTCTCCTTCTTCTATTCTATAGTAGCTGTTCTAATTTTCCAGGAAAATAACTCACAAAACCGGAGCAGAGTTAATAATGAGAATACAATATTGTACGATAGTAACAATTCCTTTTCAAGAAACAACTTTAGCGACAAGGGAAAAGACGAAAAAATTAATAAAACATATCACCTAGTAGAAATAGGTAAATATATAAATGTGACTATAAAAAGTCGTGCCCAGATAATCAAGAACAAGTTTTGTTCTATACATCTGCCTACATAAATAGCTTTCGAAATTTGATTACTACGGCTAAACTGATTGGACGCATAATTATATCAATTATTTAATATATTTGCCATACATGTATAACAAAAAGAACATTTGTAAACTACGGACGACCCAACGAATTAAAATTATAATTAAGAACGATTTCACACATTTTGTTCTTAATTATAATCTTGATTTGTAAGGCACAATTTCGTTTCCCGTAAATATAGGCACAAAGGAGTCCTATTTGCGGATAAAAAATTTACTGATGCAATTTATTTTACAGATGCCAACAAATCCGAATCTAGAGTAAATCTGACAGTTCCTCGGGTATCGCGTGAAATATCAACCGACCGAGTGTGGAGTATTGTACAAATATGGCTGATAATCTACATTGTTTTGGCCATTCCTCTGTGGTGTACCATAGGCATGTACATGTATTACACTCAAGCCTTTGGAAGCCTAGGCTACTCTAGCACCATGTCAAAACTAAAAGTAGTGTTCCTTACAATCTGTCGCCTATTTCAACACGGTGACAAATCTGAAAATTGTAAATTGACTGTTTCTCCCATTGCAGGCGTCCATAGGCTACGGTTACCACATCACCAGACGGGCTGTATGGTTGTTTGCTATCAACGTCAAATAAATTGCAAGAACTTTTAGAAATCAATAATAAATACCGACTTTTTAGCGAAGCAAAATTACAAAGGTCGAACTGAACCTCATGTCAAGAATTTCCAAAAATTGTTCTAAGCCTTGTGACAATTGTCACGACTTTCCAAAAGTAAAAAGAAGTTTATTAACGGTGTAATGTAATAACGTTATTAGTAATAATGTTATGTTGGTGGCAAACAAGCAAATGGACCGTCAGATAGTAAGCGGTAGCCGTAGCCTACCGACGCCTGTGACGTGAGTAACTGTGATATTTTACAATTGTGAAATTTATCATTATTTTGAAATAGGGGCCTGATTTAAAGTGTCACTTCGACAAGGTTCCCGAACGGCCCAAGGTTCCAATTGTTGACTGTGTATATCAGTTTTTTAGGTGAACTTGACAATGCTCATATGTATTCTCCTCAGGCCGATGCTGCTGCTGCCTCATGTGCAAGTGCTTCAAGGCTCAAGAGACAATCAGAGAAGCTAAACTATACGCCATGTGGAACCCTCCAGGCTTGCTAAGAAAGAGTACCGGCGATGTCGTCTACACAGCTTCAGAGAAGGAGAAGGAGGCATACGAGGAACTTGAACATTTAATAAGGACTTTATAAGGGCTAGCCTGAATATTTGTTAAGGATTTTGTAAGAAAAGCTATTTTATAGAAGTGTTTTAGTTTTTGTGAAGTCGCGGTAAACGCTGAACCTCTGAAATTTGTCACTGAGATTAATGACTCTTCCTCTTGACATAAGATTTCACTTTAGTTGACAGATTTTTGTGGATTGGATCCTTTTACCTTAACTACGTTCAATTGAAACGAAGATTTACGGTTGCGTAAGATACGCACGAATACGGGTAGATTTTTGGATCAACGAGCAGGAGTGAATAGAGTTGTAAGGCCGGTCACGCTAAACTACTTTCACTATGCAGAGAACCAAAACAAAGCGAAAAATATCCTAATTATGAGTTGACCTAACTATCAATGGATCAATTAACTCATAATTAGGTTTTTTTCGCTTTATTTTAGTCGTCTCTTAAGTGACTGTTGCTCACTGTGACTGCTCATAGTACACTGTTCACTCTGTATAAAACAATACGAGCCATGTCAGAAACACTGCAAAACACAATTCACCAAACGCCAACATAGATAAGTTAACTGATCATTCGTGACCCTTATTGAAATTCTCGTAAAGTTCTCGAATATTGTTATATTGTTTTCTTGACTGTCTATCTAACTAGTTTAGATTATAGTAAAATAAAAAATAAGTTGAATGTGTCGAAACCTAAATACAACAAAATTATGAACAATAAAACAAAATGTACACTCAGTTTGAACTTAGAAAGCCCTTCGGACACGAAGGTACACGAAGGCACACGAAGGTAATACTGCTGTCCTGCTTTATTGTATGTCGCCATTTTAGTCTGAGCCTTCCGTCTTTTTCTCGGATCCGAAGGGTTTTCTAAGTTCAAACGGAGTGTATGCGCTTTATAAAGAATAGAAAACATATTTATTCTATAAAATTAAACATACCTCTATAATTTGATTGGCTTTGGAGAAATCGTTATGGTAGAGAGCCAATGCTACCAGGCTGTTGGGTTTGGCCAGCATTACTGAGATGAAGTCAATGTTTCCTTTCGATGGAGTGGTGACTGAAATTCAGAAGATAATTATTAATTACGCATGTTAGAGTTAGTAAGCTCCGGCATTGCTAGGAAAAGATAATAGCAAACCCCTTAAATTAAAAGATACCACGATACCACGGTGCGTAGCCAAGATGCCTATCGCTAAAGCTCAATCGTGAATTGTGAACGAAAGGAAACTGTCTTTGTCGAACTAATTAATAAGAAATAGTGACAGAGAGGGAAAACTTCGATACACTACTGAGCGTTGCCGATTGGCAACTTGGCTATGCACTCTCGTATGACCGTCTGTACTTAATGTCAATAATTCAAAAAATATCAAGTAGGATCTGTTCGGAAAGCGAAGACACGCGAGAAAGAAGAAAGCCTATTAATTAAAAATAAGTACGCATATGAAAAAGTCAAATCGATACGAAAGTCGAATCGGTACTTTCTAGGGAATTTTGATCCCTCCATTACCATACTTTATAAAATACTTTACTATTTACTTTTGCTCGATTCTCTTGTATTATTATTAATTATTCAAAACTGGGTTCAGTTCAGGCATGAGTGAACAAATCTATCGTAAACCATAGCTGAATTAAATTAATCAAGAAAACACACTGAAAAATCTTACCATCATCACTTGCGGAGATTGTTGATGCTAACATCACCTGATCAATATCAGGTTTCGAGTTCGTGTGGCGCCTCCGGACCCTCAGTTTTCTTCTAGAGCTCCTCACATCGAGCTCGCGGTCATCTTCCTCACTACTCTCATCAACTTCCACATAATCTAGACACAGCTTCAGTTGCAGAGGCCCCGTGTCTGGCGGAAGAGTGGAGACAAGCTGCAGCTTCCAAAGTGAGTGGTTTACAACTTTCACGAGGCTTTTTAGCCTTGACATGACCATGCTATCTGTGGTTTCCGCATTCACATTGTCTTCCAAAGACTCTAAGCATAGTTTCAAAGTATTTAAAATGATTTGCATCGTCATTGCATTGCACATGAAGCCAGAGCTTGCGGATTTGCTTCCTTTTGGATTCTTCACTTGTTTCTTTGAATAAAAGTATGAACAGTCTGAATGTGTGCCACAGGGAAATTCTTGGTAATGTTCGTGACAGGAAAAGAACTCGAATCTTAGGAAAAGGCATGCGAAAATGTTCTCAATAACTTCGATGCATGCTAGCAACGGTTGTATGGATAAAACCACTCGTTTTACTTCGTCTAGAGAAGATGTAATCTGTACAGCATCCTCAGATTCTTCAGCCGCATTTAGTATTGTATCTATAATCTTGGTGATAGCACAATAGCTGTTATAAGTCACTATGTCCCAGTTCAAACTGTGATCGCCTTTTGGTCTTCTGGTACTTCCTTGTAAACTCGTCAATTCTGTTATTATATCATTATTTGTATTCAGAAGTCTTGACACCTTGTATCTGTCAACTTTCGGTAGCCTGCAGACTTGGGAGATCAATGCTAGAGCACTTTGCGTCAAAGCCTGGCTAAATATAGTTGTAGACATTATTTTACAGTTATTTTCTAAGCAAAACTTAATTATCGTCAACT
Organism: Thaumatotibia leucotreta; assembly: GCA_025490895.1. Taxonomy (NCBI): domain Eukaryota; kingdom Metazoa; phylum Arthropoda; class Insecta; order Lepidoptera; family Tortricidae; genus Thaumatotibia; species Thaumatotibia leucotreta. The sequence continues at coordinate 14,040 of JALPQI010001394.1, read as the reverse complement.
CTCTCTTCACTTCTGTCATGTAGAATTGTAACTGTTCATCAGCAGTGGAATAAGTGTCCAGGATAGAAAATATATTTGTCAGTTGATGAACTAGAGATGGCAAGTCATAAGTTTCAGGACTATTAGTCAGATCTATGAGAACCATTATAAGTATTTGCTTAGTGAAGTTGTTGATTTTGAATGTAACATTCTTCATGTCGTGTAATTGATGCTTATACACTTCTGCAGCTTTAAGAAGCCAGTGTGTTTTGTCCTGATAACATAGTTCCAACATATACTCTGGTGTCAATTTAAATTCTTTTTGTGGCTCATTCTGCTGTATAAAGTCTGAAGTAACTTTTAGTAGTTCCGGCCTCTCCTGTGGTACTAGCCCTATGAGAATCTGTTTTTTATACTGTCTGTATGTGTCGTCAGCGACCAGTTTCAGGACTTGTTGAGTAAATTGTGGTATGAATTGATCTTCCCATTTCACTAAGGACATGAGTGTGATAGTTTTGTCTATGCTTTCTGTTGTAGACAAATCATTGACTAGTACTTCTAGATACAGGGTCTGTATTTTGCTGGTGTTTAACTTGTTCTGTGAGAGATGGAACTGCAAGTATCGCAGGATGACAGAGGTGGTAACAGGATTGCTTATGAGGTTCTGCTTTAGAAATGCTAAGGTTCCCTCTGAGATATCTCTGCAAGGTTTTGATTCCTCTATGTCATAAAAAAATTGCAGTATTTCCTGTAGAACAAAACAGAATACTTTATCAGTAATTGTGTGGCTAGTGAGCAGACAATTACAGTGGAGCCTTGAGGCTGTTTAACACCTCACCACATACTTCAATAACTCAGGAAATAGACCACCCACTCAACTGGTATTTTCAGTTTGCTTAACTACAGTGAGTGCACTTTATAATGATGTTTTTGTTTCAAAAGAAATAAATCTAATACTTAGAAAATAATTTATTATTCCAGTAACTCAATATTCATAAGTGTACCCTGAATACATAATACATACTATGTTTTCAAAGGTTTCAATAAATGTAAAATTTTAGGTAAAAGACAAATAAATTACACTTGTGCATACATATTTATAAGCTGAGTTTACACTTGAAAGATATTGTTGCAAATTTTGAGAAAAATCTGTGAGGGAAAACTTGCAAGTGTAAACCCTGACTTTGTACATAGTTGTGTATCAAATTTACAACAATAACTTTCAAGTTCAGCTTATAAGTGTGTCTGCAGAAGTGTTATCCATCTGCAGATGTAGTGCATTATCTTTTCCTTCTTATTTTCAGGGAATTATCCAAATGTGGGTTTTCTGAAATGACATTCACCAGGGCGGCAGCACTGAGGCATCAGGTCCAGAAACTTGTCTTATATCTCAGAGTGCCTATAGTTTTGTGTTTAAATGTTTTTTATGAGTTAATAAAATTATATAAAAAAATTAAATACCTTCTAGTTAGTTTTTCTTTGGAGCTAGATAATTTTGTTTCTTAGTGGGACCTTACGGCTAAGTGGCAACTAGTGGCATACATTTTCGAGAAAACCCTCATTGGATGTAGTTTAGCGAAAACAATCCAAACTCTGAAATTTATCACTGAAATAAATGACTTTTCCTTTTGACATAAGATTTAAATTGAATTGACAGATTTCTGAGGACTGGATCATTTTCCATAAACTATATCCAATTTATCTTTCTGTCTCAATTAACTTCAGTGCAATCAATATTGCAGCCTATTCTGAAAGCAATATAATTTCATGTTTCTGTAAAGATATGACAGTAAGAGATTATGCATTACATCTGCATTTTAGAATTGCAGCTTAAGAGGGAGTGGCAAATATCTACATCTCTTTCTTGTATTCAGCTTTGTTGCAAACCTTACAGCAAATATCTGGTAAATCTAGCTTTAAGTCAGATAATCAAGCCACCAGGACAGTGTTAAAGTTAATTACAATGTTTATAATGTATTTATAGTAGAAAAGAAAAATCAGTCACCTACACAATTTCTTATTAGAATGTGACAGTTAAATACTGCAAATGTTTAATGTACAATTTCAAGATTTATGCAGTTATATTTAAGAAAAACTAAACTGTATATGAAAAAAGAACTCACCTCATAGACCTCGGCTGATAGATCGTCGAGGAGGCGTAACACATACTTTAGCTCCTCTTCTTTCATTTTCTCAGCTCCTGCCATTTTAGAAGGACTTTTAAATCTTGTTTCTTACAGTAAAAAGTCCACCTCAGTCACCTATTTCCCGCTGGAAGTTTCCTTCATTTTAATACTGTAAACAACATTGTAAATGTATCGCCTTAGAATAAACAGATAAATTAATTATATCGTTTGTTGTTTATCATTTCACCCCCCCCTACAGGTCAAAAGTAATTCATTCACTGGCGGAATCGACTGTTCCTATGTAGATAGTAACAGTCGGCGAGCCTACTGCTATCTACAAAGAGAGTTAATAATTACAATCGTACAAAACTACGCGAACCTCAAAACAAGGTAACATACCAATCAAAACAATGCTGTTATTTAACGAATCGTACTATCAGGCTATGGAAACAAATTTGTTACAAACTATAAAAGTATGATTTTTACTTGTTATGAAGCGGCACTTGTGTAATTAGGTAAAATACTGTTTATTTATTAATAAATTGCCTATTCAGCAGAAATCTCGATCGTGAACCCGATTCTTCGGTTCTGTCACTGTCAAGTGAAACTAGTGAAAGACAAAGGTCATGTTCTAGGCACGGTTTCATCTGCTTTTAGTTGGATTTACTCATAATCTTAACGTACTTGTTGATAATTTTAAAATAGTTATTTGTTCTTCAATTTTGTGATTACATATATAAATTATATAAAAATTATAATAACTTTAAAATCCTTGTTATTTTCGTTAAGCCAACGTTTATAACTGTATCAGAAACCTTACATTCTGATAGCAGTTGTCTTGTCAATGTCACTGTCAAAGATGCTCATGCCTTCTTCGTGAGTAAAGTCGAAAATAAAATTTAACAAATTGCAATACAATGTGATGAATTGAAATCTTTAATCTTTCTCTACATAATTTTTTGTCGATATTTGAAACTAGACCAGGCTTATACATTTTTAAGATTTTATTTTACTGGCTGTTCTGTTTATTATAATGCGGTTAATAGCGCGATGTACTTTTTTGAGGCAAATATCAACTCTGTATTGCAAAACAAGCAGCAGCAGAAGGCGAGAATGCGATTTATTTGTAAAAGAACAAAGGCCTATTCTCGCTAAAAGCACCTTAAGACTTTTGCCGCTGGGTTGTGCATATTATTCGGACGAAAAGAAGAACTTGTTGCACTTGGAAAAGAAAGCTGAGGTATTGAAAGATGTCTTCGAACAGAAAAAAGAACAGTTAAAAGACACAGAACACCGGATAAGGCAGCGAGGCGAAGAGCTAGTGCGTGATATCAAACACCAGAAGGAATTGACTGGGCAGAAGTTGCGGGAAAAAAGAGAGCATTTAGTGAAGGATATACTTGAAACAAAAGCAAAAGTTAGGGAGAGGTTTGAAGAAGCTGTTGAGGTAAGAAGAGATATGTTTGTTACAAGAAAGATTTGTTAATTTGAACTTTTGATGAATATAACAACAAACTTTGAAGGTGTATTTCTGACCACATTTTGAGACTATACTGTATTATGAACTTTTCTGGTTTTGGCTTAGTTTCATGACAAAAATTTGGTTAAAAAAAATCATAACTCACTAAAAAATGCCTGCATGATAAAAATTTTTAGAATACAAATTTCTTCTTGTCATAACTATTGATAGACATTAGAAAAAAAGAAAAAATGGTTAATGAAAAATGGTTAACGAAAAATGGTTAACGAAAAATGTTTTACTTAAAAATTATATTAAAAAACACTTTAAAAAAATGTTCCTACATTATGTCATTTAATTTTTTTTCTTTTGACATCAAAAATGCATGGGTCAAGTCTGTTGGTATACTCATAACCATCCATCTCTCATATATGTCTGTTGTTACAGAAAGACAGGATGTTCACAATACCCAATTTTCTGTGTGTGACAAGGATGGCAATGTCTCCTTATTTGGGGTATGTTATTCTGCAAGATGATTATAACTTGGCCCTTGGACTATTGGCTTTTGCTGGAGTTACAGACTTGGTGAGATACAGGATTTATATTCTTTGTCAGTTTGCCCTTTGCTTGCCTTTTGCTCAATGAGAAAAACAAAATGGCTGGATGCAATATGGAGAAGGTTGGTAAGGGACAGAGAAATTGGTAGATTCTAGAGGAGGCATTTTCTAAAGAGCAACCTTATTAACCAGGCACCGGTCTAAAAAACTACCACCCTATAGCACTATCTTTTTTTTTTTCTTACCAAATTTTTCATACTACATAATGGCGTTGAGGCTTGAATCCAGGATTTTTTGGAGTCTTGCCTGTTAAAGAGCTGAAGAAATCTCTAATAAATGTCATTTAAAGTATGGATAACCATGCTTTAAAGTATAGATTTGACAGTTATTATTATCAACCTAACACCATTTTCTAGTTAAAAATCAAGGTTTCCACCAGCGTTCCAGTGTCCTCTCCTCAAACTGATTAGGCTTCTAATGAAGCCTGAAAAACACTAAGAAAATATGTACTAAATTCAGTTTGTTTAATTTTGTTATTCCAGCTGGATGGCTGGATAGCCCGGACTTGGGAGAGTCAGTCTTCTCGCATGGGCTCGTTCCTGGACCCTCTGGCCGACAAAATACTCATTGCGACCCTGTTTGTGACACTCACATGGCAGAACCTCATCCCCCTGTCCTTGACAGTACTAATTGTTGCAAGAGATGTCGCTTTAGTTGTTGCTGCGTTTGTTATCAGATATGTCAGCCTGCCACCACCAGTAAGTTTAATCATTAAGAAATATGTATTGACATAGTATGATTAAGATTCAAGTTCCATTATAGTCAAGAATAGGATTGAATAAAAACGGTTTTTTTTCTGGATTGAAACAGTTTCTTTTAGTATGATTTGAACACCTGAAAAAAAACCATGGTGCTTTGTTTTTTTAATTTTGAAAGAATAAAACATTTGTTTTTTTTTCTATTTACAACCCTAGTCAAGCAAGTCATTTGTTAACAAATTACATTACACTACTGCATACAAATTGTTAGGCATGTATGTGGCAAATAAATTATTGATTGGCCATAAAAAAAATACTTTTCAAAGCTTTTGACTAACTTCCTTCAGTTGTTTTACTTTTTTATTGACATCTATTACCTATTCTATAATAGGGGCTACCAGAAGAATAGAAAGATTTTAATGTTAATGAAGTAAACAGCTGTAAACCATACTTATTATTATTTACAGAGAACACTGAGCAGATATTTTGATGTCACACATCCAACTGCCCAGCTTGCTCCCACATTCATCAGTAAAGTCAACACTGCTGTTCAGTTACTACTGGTAAGTATTGTAGACTAAATTTAAAAATTATCTCACTTATTTGTACACCCCTTAGTATTTGTTCGAATGTGTGTCTTGGATCGTATTCTCACATGTCATTAAAGGTGACTTTATTAAAACTTCGCGTGGTCATCAGTGAAATGAAACCCAGGGACCGGAACCGGTATTTTACAAAAACCTCGAAATATCCCAATATTTTAAAATGTTTTATACTCTTTATGTACTGCTCAATATTTTATGTAATTTACAATATAATATTTTTAAATTACTCCATCAACTTACAATTTATATACCGAAGAACGAAAAAGAACCGTTCTTTTTGTATGGAGAAAATAACGGTTCCGGTCCCTGGTGAAACCATCATCTATCTATACACGCTATACTTACTCAACCTCGTATCTGCATCACTCATTTGATGGAAAAAACATCCGTATTCAAAGTGAAATATAGGTGACATTTCACTGGTGTCAGATGGGTGTTAACAGGTGGCTTATGATGGTCACGCGTTTACCATTTATCGTGCTACTCGTCACTATCGCACTTGCATACTTGTTAGAACCTGACGGCAACAACGACAAACGATTAAACACGGGACTATCATAAGTCTACAGAGATCGGATACCGGTTTTTACTCCATACCAATGAACGGTTCTAATTTCGTTCTTCGATAAGTATATCGTCGGGGATAGTGCAATACCGCGTAACTAACAAATTCAATTAAGGTAAATTTGAGTGTCAATTGTTTGATATATTTGAACTCTAATTGTGTTGTCTGTTTTGGTAGTTACGCGGTATTGCACTACCCCCGACGATATATTTTTTTGTTAACGGAGTAATTCGAAAATACGATGTTGTGAATTACATAAAAATTAAAAGTTGAGTACTACATAAAGAGTGTAAAACATTTTAAAATATTAAGCTATTTCGATGTTTAAAAAAATAAACCGGTTCGCGATCCCTGCCTACAGGTGGGAATAACCAGAGGACTGCTCGCGCAGTAATTTTAGCGACCCGGCTCATGCGGTGAGGACCTGCCTAATGATGCATACCTGGGATAACTCGGGGCATTTATACGAAAGTGATGTAGCAAAATATTTAATCGTCCAAAAATATATCGATGTTACTGTGAATTACAACATCAAATTGTTATTCGGCATAAATAAATATTAGGTACTTACTCTTCAATTAAAATAAAAAAATCAATTTAAACGGGTAGTTACGCGTTTATTTTTAAATAGTTTTCAAAATATACAATTAATATTAAAATATTTATATTGTCATTTTGGTTAAAATGACATCTGCATACTTTTACTATCTGAAAAGGCCCGATATCAGATATGACATCGAACCTCTGTCCTGTAATCGAGAATGTTCAATAAGCACATCTTTTACTATAATTATATCGACATCTTTTTAATCGATATCAAATCCCTATAACTTGCCCCCAGTTATCCCAGGTATGCTAATGATTGTATCTTCCCAGGTGGGCACAACCCTAGCGTCCCCCGTGTTCGGATTCGTGGACCACCCCGCGCTGCACGCCCTGTGCGGAGTCACCGCCGCCTCCACGGTCATTTCGGCCGTCAGTTACCTAGTTAGTAAGGACACATACAAAATCTTGAAGAAAAACAAGTGAAGCATCAGCAGTCTTCCACGGCTATGTTTGAAACGGGAAAGTGTAATAAAATGTAAATATTATTACTGCCTTTTATTTTGAATGTTACTGGTTTTGGTCACCCATTTGACCTCGACTTTGGCAGTTCGTTAACACTACATTGGGGACCGTAAAGCAAAACTAAAGGCTTTAAACCCTGCATGTATAGTCGACGTCAAAGATATCGTTACGGTTTCGGTGCCAAAAATATATTTACACGACTTTATTGCCATGATATTAAGGTCGTGTAAATATATTTTTGGCACTTAAACTGTAATGATATCTTTGACGTCGACTGTACATTACAACTCTGCCTACCTACCTATGTACAGTCGACGTCAAAGATATCATTACAGTTTAGGTGCCAAAAATATATTTACACGACCTTAACGTCAAGGCAATAAAGTCGTGTAAATATATTTTTCATCACACTTGCTGTCTAAGTGCGCCATTGCTTGTGCGCGCAGCGGGAGTAATAGAAAAATGATATTCCCTAGGGAGTAATAGAAATGTCAGTACGTCATTTAATAATATTATGGCTTAAAACTTATTTTTTTGTCGGCAAGTGTGATGAAAAACATTGTATGCATCACGGTAGGTAAGCGGACTACTAACTCGAGTCATTAAAGCCCTCCGCCTAACGGCGTCGGGCTTCTAACACTCTCGTTAGTAATTCCGTACTTACCTCCCTTGATGCACAATGTACTATTTGGCACCTAAACCGTAACGATATCTTTGACGTCGACTGTACCATGTACCTTGCTTGATAGGTACTTAATTAATAATTTTAGAATGAAGTCTAAATATCAGCCCAGTCGTAAACTCCTGTATATCGACCTACGACTATGAGCTGTCTAATTGACTATGAAATATCTCCAGAATTGCCCAATGCTCCGGCTGCCTAAATCAGGAGAGGATCTACCCTATTCGCCAACATGCTTTGCAATAGTAGGTATGTGTAATTGTGTATGTACCTATACAGTGTGGAAAGATAAGTCGGGCTCTGAACGGAAACTACCTTAAAACTTTATGTTAGCTCGTTTCACTGAAAGGAAACATTCTTTTATTTTAAATACGTAACCGAACTGTATTCAAAATTTTTATTAATAGGTATCACTTATCTCGTCCGGGAATCGAACCTGCTAAATATGAAAAACAAATAATTTTCGTGATTTTTTTACACTTTTCGATTGAGCTAACGATAATGTTTAAATTCCGCCGTCAATCATTATGTCTTACACTCGTCTGTAGAACATTTTCCCTATAATTGAAATTTTTTTCCATACATTTCTTTCGAAAAAAATAATATCTTTGAATGCAGTAATCTTCTTTTTAAAAAATAATAGAATGTTTCCTTTGGGTAAAATGAGCCATCTTAAGGATTTAAGGTAGTTTCCCTCCAGGGCCCGACTTATCTTTCGACCCTGTACCCTGTATGTATCATCATATTCATCATTAAAGGTGGATGCAATTTACGTCAAAATCATATGAAAGTCATTATGTGACAGCTAATGTCTTACTTATGATTTGATGTAAATTGCATCCGCCGTCCGCCCTCTAATCATCATCATCATATCAGACGAAAGACGTTCACTGCTGAACATAGGCCTCCCCCAAAGATTGCCACAATGACCGGTCCTGCGCCACCCGAATCCAGCGGACTCCTGCGACCTTCACCAGGTCATCAGGTCACCTATATATTATGTATACTATGAAATAATACAACTGTTACAAATATGGAATTGATTTATTTCGTTCTATTCATATGAATAAATTGCAAGTAAACTATCATGATAAATTACGCATAGGTATTATAAAAATATATAATGATTACAAAATTATACTTAACTAGGCAGAATGAAGTCATCCACCGTAACTCACCACTTTCGAGAAATGGCAGATGCAGAAAAGGGTTAGACGGTATTAAGTAGATACGTAAGCTAGGCGATATTATATTATTTTAGGCAAAGGTGACATTGGTGCGAATCCGCATGCAATGAAGGGGTGTGAGTGGGACAGTGATATGCATGAAAACACGGTGTAACGCGAGAAAACCGAATAACTTCGTCCGTTTCAGCACACATGATTTTTTGCTATGTATGAAAACATGAAAAAATAATCAAGTCCTGGGTTCATGGAACATTTATGGTTCTTACGACCTCACGAATACGCTGTTAAAGTTATTCAGTTTCCTCATGTTACACAATACCATCTACAGGGTGATTCTTGGGTCATGAGCAGGAGTGAACAGGCTACTACGGACGGTCATGATGATCAACTTTCACTACGGCGATAGCCAAAAAATATCCAAAAAAATACTCTTAATTATGAGTTAATTGATCCTTAATTGATAGTTAAGTATCAATTAACTCATAATTAAGAGATTTTTTATGCAATTTTTTGGTTGTCTCCGAAGTAAAAGTTGCTCAGCGTAACCGTCCCTAGTACCCTGTTGACTCCTGCTCATGACTCAAGAATCACCCTGTATAAACTGCGCTGCGATAGCACTGTCTCACTCATACACAATCGCCGTATGCGGGGACGGTACTTGTGTGACGTCTGCCTTAGATGTTCTTACGATTTTACTAATGGATATACCATCTAGCCTATCTTACGATATACGGCGCGTGCGACACAGTAAGACATGCTAGACGGTCAGTGATAGTACTGATAGTCCCTGAACACCGCCAATGTATAAATTATTCTATTAGGAAAAGTTATTGCTTTAGAAACCATAGCCAAGCTATTATTATTTATTGCAATGTTTGCGTGAGAGTATTTCATTGAACACTATGCTGTTATTATTTTATGTGCAATAATAAAATAATACCTACTAAAGAATCCTATGCAATTCGTTTAAATTCACATAAAAGTCGTTTTGCACGAGATGAGACGAATAAATTAGGTCTAAATGGATTTGCTCATCCTTCGCCAAGAAGTACATTAATAGTCCGCAATGAGTTGGTAATACAAAATGGAATACATCAGAATGGATATGACCAAAATATGACTAATGAGTTTTTTAGCAGTTTTAGTTATACAAAGTTATCCCAATCTTAAAACATCGTGGAATGTCGAAAATGTTCCAAGTTAGTAATGAGTTACATTTATTTAACATATCACATCTGTTGATAAGAACAGCATCCGTTTTTTCTTGATTCACATTATGTGTGACAGCATTTGGCTTACATAGCCAATATATTAAGTAAACTTGACACAAAATAGGTTTTAGAAACCCTTAACTATTCATACGTACTTTTTTATAATCTATGTGAAGAGGGACCTTCAATTTCGATTTAGACTTTATTGTAATGCAATAAGATTCGTTTTTACCCTACCAGGAATTACAATGATGTCCTTTTTCACAGAGAATTGAACAATTACATACAGTAACGCAACTATTCTTACCCTACCTTACCCTTGGGTAAAGAGTAGAACAAATACCATCAAAGATACATTAAATATACAAGTTATAGACTACTTATGATGTTATATGAATCTCAATCATATTTCATAATGGACCGGATATGGAGTTTCAAAGGCACAATGTACATTTTATCAGCTTCCTGTAAATAAATAACTTATGGCATAACATGTAAAATAAATGTTTAAAAGCAGCTGAAATTGGTGTACACAGTGTAAAGTGTATCAAGTATTAAACCTAGATAGGAATTGGGCTCTCAATAACAAACCCTACTACTAGGCCTAATTTATTTTCTAATTAGGAGTAATCTCTTTTGACAATCTGTACGAATTCTGTATTGCCTTGCTTTATTTATAATGTTATCCTTTTAGGAGTATTGCACCTTTAACTAATATACCAAACTAGGTATTACATTTTTTCCTAATGAATACTTTCCCAAGTAAGCAGAAATTATAGAAGAGGCTTCAACATAATTTTCCTATATACTGGCGCAAAAAGAAAAAAAAATAGCATGTATTCAATATGCATAGTTACTAAAAGACTAGATAGGTAATAATCTGCAATCCTGCAAATATCTGAGCTCCTGTTAAATATGGGTGGTTTAAGCCTCAGCCTATTCTGAATTAGTTTTTAGATGATGAATAATCTACATTTTAATGGATTCATTCCTGCATACTTCAATGTATAAAATAATACTAATACAAACAACATTCAAATAAAATATGGCAGGTTTGAATGTTATAGTGTTACTACAAAATAATCAATTTTTGATTCTTGTTTTATAGCAAACCTTTACCACTTTTACTATCTTTGGATAAATTATTTTACAACTGTAGTTACATCAAAATAACTCATTTCATAAAATAACAAGTCTCATATCAGATTACTAGTTTGATTACTTATGTTAATAAATTACAAGAAATACATACACAATACTGAATTACAAAATTATAAAGTTACCTTCAAAATATAATGAATTTATGAAATTAATATTCAATGTCAAAACAAATTAAAACTTAAGTATAAAATTATAAAAAAACATACAAAAATAAAAAGGGACATTTACCTTGACTGCATGGAATTATTTACAATTTTACACACAATGAAAAATGGTAACAGCACTGGCGCACATCAGGTAGTTATAGTTAAGCATTTACTTAATTATTACAATTAATTTCAATAAGCATTTGTTTAAAATGCACAAATATTAAATGCAGGTTAGTTAAATGAAAATGTGTCTTACATAATAATAGAGTAAGTATTTATGTTAAGTGTTTATCCAACCTTGTTGATGAGTTCATCACATATGGCCGTCAGCTCTTCATTGTCCTTGATCTTCTGAGCCAGGGACTCCTGCAGAGAGGATGCATGCACTTCACTCTTTTTCAACATGGCATTCAACTTTAATATCTCTGCCTGATGAGATTTTTTGACCGAGTCAAGCTCAGCATTGGCCTTGTTCAGCTGTTGCATGGCATGTTGTCGTAAAGTCTCATACCTAGCCTCTAGCTTTTGTATGGCATCATTATTTTCCTCCACTGACCTTTTTAAAGTCTCCTCATTGCCTTTGTAGCCTTGTATGATGACTTTACACCTTTCATAATTTGTATGAACATCATTGAAGGCATGCTCCATGGAAGCCAGATGTGATGCAGCTTCATCACGTTCCCGGACAAGTGTGACTCGTTCCTCTGCCCATCTTTTAGCTTCCGCCTCTCTTTCACCTATGAGTGATGAGATGGTTCTTTCATATTCCTCCATGACAACACTCATTTGTTTATTATTTTTTACTTTTTCTGCAACACGCTGTGAGAGAGCTTTTTCTTTTTCAGCATATTCCTCATTTTGTTCTGAGAGTTTTTTGACTTTGGTCTCGCACTCTTCTAGACGGTCTCTTAATTCCCGGTTGAGATCTCTAAGGTTTTGTGCCTCTTCCTCTTGAGCAGTTAGCAGTTCCTTGACGGCTCGCAGCTGTTCCACCGTGTGGGGGTCCATGTCTGACGTGCGAGTGAGGACTGGTGGGGGAGGGGGAGTGTTTCCTCCCAAACTCAGAAGTCTGTCAATTGTAGCAATAGCTGGTGACACTGTGTTCGATTTTACAGGCGTGACCTTCGGAGTTGTCGGGAGCTGACTTCTATTCACTGCGGGGGTGACCACCTGCGTGGGTTTTTCGGTATGACCACTATGACTTGGCTGAACTGACAATTGTTGCATGGAGTTCACTATATTTTGCTCCGTACCTGACATGGTACTGCTAAGATTCTCACTATATCTTAAACACAGTGTTCATTGACGAATCTTATATCTGGAAATATATAGTGATACTTAATATAAATATCAAGGTGAGTCAACCTAAGTACATGTTTTACTCGGTGTCCTAATTAAGCGAAGGCTAGCGTGATACTTTTGGAGACAAGGAAATATACCGAAGCATCTCAATAAAAAGGTCAACATCCTACGCTCGGAAATTTGTAACTCCTAAGACGATATGATCATAAAGAAAACCTTTCAAGAGGAACCTACCGCATGTCCTTGAACAACTGCGCACTTGGATAGAAATCACTAATTAGAGATACAGATAGATTAGAATCTTATGCCAATGTCTGCACTTTATAATTAAATAAACATTCGCCACTGTACAAACTTTATTAGGAAATAACGATGATGACATCAGTCAAGTCCACTACCAATTACTGCTAGACCATAGACAACATGAAGTGAAATTTGACAGTTACGAAGTGTTGCACTTATTAAAAATATGGAATTGACGAACGAGTCGAACGACGTCGATTAATCGATACTGAAATATTTAGGCAACCATTACAATTTCGAACGTCCCCTATTCAATACCGCGAACTTCGTGCGGATTCTTGCGGTCTGGGTCGCTTCCGCTTTCGAACCAAAATCTGAATATAAATCTCATTTTATAATAAGTTGATAACAGAATTAGAAAGATAATGCATATATTTATCTAGGCAGGTCATTCTAATCAATAAAATAAAACTCGTAAATCCAACGACCACAGCTATCTTTGTATTTTTTCAATTTTGTATCTACCTACTCGCGTCAGGTAAGTAGAATAGGTAAAGAAAATAACGTATTTTAGATTATATTTTATTCTAACTTAAATATACACGTAAAACTTATACACCAACAATATATTTTTCTGTTTTGTACATCTCATATGCAAATTCTTCATCGTGCGTTGGATCAAATTCAAGACCTGAAACAGCAAAATGATTACCTATGTAGATTTTATTTGTAAAAACCGGACAAGAACATGTCGGGCCATGCTCAGTATAGGGTTCCGTAGTTATTCAAAAACGGCTAGGTCGATCATGTTCGAAATAGTTTTATTTTAAAGTATTGTATGAGCCCGCTAAGTTAGAGGGAGGAGGGTTTTTATTATACTGGATTCTGGATTGGAGCGATTATCTTCGAGAACATTGACTTTAGGATAAAATCTCAGGGGACCCTTATCACCCTTATTCTTATTCTTAGACCTATTTATTCAATGATA